>APFE031622401.1:6687-70189 GCA_000404065.3 Pinus taeda
AATTTTTTTTGGGATTTTCTAAATATTAAAAAATTTGTGAAATTTTGAATAATATAACACTTATTCACAGAGATTATCCTGATTATACACTATTTGCAGAATGCATGCATAATACATAACCTCCTCTACCATTGATCATCAATTTGCAGAATTAAAAACAATCGCATGTGCACATTGAAACATCAATCACACATATCAACACAGTATGTAATGGGGAAAGCATACAGCTGAAAACCCCCAACTATCTGTATATTATAATTATAGAGAACATGTAACAATACATAGTACAATACTCCTCACAAGTACTCAATACTATCTCCACATGCTACACACAAACTAGCTCAGATCTGAACAAGTCACAGGTTCAAATCTCCTCCACTATTTGCCTGCCTTTACTGCGCAATCCAAGTTGAGAATGGATCAGATCCTCGAATTCCCTTGGCTTGTACTAGACAATCCTCGTTGGCAATCTCAATCAATGATTATGCAACTCCTCTATGGTCAGAGTTGGAGGTTCACAGTCACCAAAGAAGAGTGATGGCTAACTGCTTGAAAGGGTGGGGGTTTTTGGTAGAAATTTCCCTAGGTTATCACTAATCCTACGAGGCACGAAATAAATATACGAATTTCTATGGTTTTGTTTTGTTTTTTTAATTTTTTTTGGGATTTTCTAAATATTAAAAAATTTGTAGAAATTTGAATAATATAACACTTATTCACAGAGATTATCCTGATTATACACTATTTGTGGAATGCATGCATAATACATAACCTCCTCTACCATTGATCATCAATTTGCAGAATTAAAAACAATCGCATGCCCACATTGAAACATCAATCACACATATAAACACAGTATGTAATGGGGAAAGCATACAACTGAAAACCCCCAACTATTTGTATATTATAATTATAGAGAACATGTAACAATACATAGTACAATACTCCTCACAAGTACTCAGTACTATCTCCACATGCTACACACAAACTAGCTAAGATCTGAACAAGTCACGGGTTCAAATCTCCTCCATTGTTTGCTTGCCTCTACTGCGCAATCCAAGTTGAGAATAGATCAGATCCAAGTTCGAATCCCCTTGGCTTGTACTGCGCAATCCTCATTGGCAATCTCAATCAATGATTGTGCAAATCTCATGCACAACTATAGTCACAACTGATAATAGTCTCACCCTTTCACCCACCTCTAACACTTGTCTCCACTGAATTGTCCATGCACTGAGTTAACTGATGTATTCTTTAGTTGATTTATGACTTAATAATTAGTGAATTAATTAATAATTAATTCACACCACTCATCACTAGTGTATTTGTCAATTAGACTAAATACAACTAGTTCAACTAAGTCAAACTGAACACAACTGCATGAACTGCTCAATTAACTCCACCAAACTCAATCACTTGAGTTCTAACTGAAGTCCATCATGCAATAGCTTGACTAACCCATAGGAAAAGCGTATTTCCTTCTGGCAGTTGCATGTGCCACATCCGTAACTCGAACTGAAGTGCTGCAAGAGGATAAGATAATGTTTATAGTCCAAATATTATTAAGAGCTAATAATATTTGACTACTCTATTTTTTGACTGGCAGTCTAAAAATAGACTCCGCCCATATGTCTAAAAATAGAGGTCCATCTATTTTTACCAACATGACCAATCATCCATAAATAGCATTCTGCAACTCATAGACCATGATCCATATGTCTAAAACTAGACTTTGCACCAAAAATAGCCTGCGGGCCCACTTAGTGAAGGCGACCTCTTTTCACTAAGCTCCATCATCTTGTTGCATTTTCAACAGGCTTGAGGGTCATTTGGAAGACACATAGAGAGTTCAGTGTATGTATTTCAATGTTTGTCGTAGGAAACTACAAATAACTTGTTATGTAAATCTAACAAGTAGGAGAAATATCATCAATGTTGTAGTAGGAATTCCCGAGTTTAAGGAATTTTCACAAAATATACCTTTATTATGAAGAGAGCAAAACTTATAGTCTAAGGCATACCTTTTGTTTAACAAGCCTTGTAATTCTAATGCTTTGTCTTGTGAGGCATTTTTCCAGAATTCTTGAGTATTCAACAAGCTTTTCCTAAACAAGGAAAATATGAATAGAAATGTGATTAGTATTTAATGCAAACAAACATAGATAAGTCAGGAAACTAAAAATGAAAAGGTAATACAAGGAATGAGATACTTATCTTTGGAAGTTGGTGAGGGCTCCCTCCAAGCTCGAGGGATACCTATAACCTTATAAGTCAAAAATGTTTTTCCAAAATATGTTAAACCTATAAATACTAGAAATCAAAAATGAAATAACTAAATCTTAGAGAAAAGGAATTAGTAATGTAAGTCCCTTTTATCTAGTTCTTCGGCTTTATTCTTTTTTGGAGATCCTTCTTCAACAACATTAGCTCGGTCCCTGTTCCTTTTCTTATTCTTCAGATTGTCAGGACAGTCACTTTTATAGTGACCCATTTTATGACGTTGGTAGTATTCTATTTTGGACATGTCTACCTTCCTTCTTGGCCCTTTTGACTGCTTGATGTTTCCTTTCTTGTGATAAGCAGAGTATGCATTTGAAACTTTATCTTCTTCATTGTTGGTTACTAATGAGATTCTCATATCTTCTTGGTGGCAAGCATTCCATAACTGTTCAAATGATGGAGTTTCTTTCCAGTTGTTGAATCCTAAAGCAAAAGCACTCCATGTAGGTGGTAATCCTGATAATGCAGTAATCACTAGCTCTTTTTCCAGTACAATTTCATCTATGGCTAGAAGGTCATCTATAATTCTAGCTATCCTTAGAAAGAAGGAAGCCACAGTGTCATCTTTTGTCATTTTTGTGGTCCTTAGTTCATTCTTAAGACTTGCTACTTGACCGATGTTCTATATAGTGAACAATTTTGATAAGGCTTCATACATTTCTTGAGCATGGTCTATGTTGGAAATGTATGGGACAAGATTGTCCTTTATACCTTCTACCATCAGTGTCATAGCCAATATTTTTGACTCTCTATACTTCACTTTATCTGCATCACTAGATCCTTCGATAGGTTTGTTCACTTTTCCTCTGACCAAATCCAAGACTTTGTTCTTTTCAAGCATGAGATCAATTCTCTTCTTTCATGACATGTAATTTGATGCTCCTTCTAATTTGTTCTCTCCCTTTATTGTGTTAGACATTGTCCTTGAAGGTAGTAAGCTTCTTTCCTTATAAGATCTCCTTGTATGATCACTTGCTCAACCTTTTGAGGTTTCTTAGACGCCTTTCAGTAGATCCTTAAACTACCTTTTTCCTTCTTCACCTTAGCTCTGATACCATGTTAGAAAATCAGAAAGGCAGAAAGATTTTCTTTATATAGATAATTACTTGCGATTCTTTTACCTTTATGTCGATCACAGACACTAGATATAGGTGGACAACAAGGGAAAAACCCCTATCTAGGGGAAAACTTAGTCAACAACTCTTCCTTAATAACTTCTTGAGATAATCCAAGGCTCTTGACCTAGACCCAGACTTCCTCCACACCAAGCTAGCCCTTTCTCCTTCTTGCAGATGATAACCCTTCAATAGCAACTTCGATCTAGCAGTAGCAGCTTCAACCCAGCAACTGGTAGTAGCAGCAACAACAACAACTTTGGCTTGACAAAAGAGACTTTGATCTCCTAGAGGAATCCACACAAGAGAAAGATACATAGCCCAGAATTTCAATTTTCTCTTTTTTCTCCTCTTTCTCCATCTTCGCACTCCTTTAACCCTCCTTTCTTATTTCGCACTTTTCCAACTCTTTCTTCTGGATATTGAACTTTTGAGTGAGAGAGTGTGTGTGCTCCAAATGAATTTGAACTGCTTGAATATATAGGCTTCTGGTGAGGTCGAATTACCCATATTGAGGCCAACTTGATCTCCTTGAGGCTAACTTGGTGTGGAGGGGACACATAGTCTATTTGACTCAATATTAATTCTTTTTACATGATTCAAAAGCCCAAGAAGGTCTATTTTAATGGACAATGATTCTAATGACTCAAAATAAATCCTATAAGTCCTCAATGGGGACTTTGATGTAAAACATGATGACCCAAGCATGAAACCCATGCTTTAATAAGTCCTAATAATAATACTAATAATAATTACTTTTTCATTGTTTTGATAAATACAATTCATTGTGACTCAAATACTTTTAATGAAGACCGAACCTAGTTACATTCTTCAACAGGCAGGGCGGCTCACCTTGAGCCAGTTTCCAAGCAATGCGAGTTATCCAGAGCCAGCAGTGTGAGTTCTAGGTTGCAGTGCGAGTAGCCAGTGTGGGGTTTGAGTAGGCCAAAGGAGGCCAGATTCTTTGCAGAGGAGATCTGGGATCTCCAAATTATTTTTCCAATATATTTTCAAAGGATTTCCAGTTGGGCATCCAATTGTAATAATTTCCAAATTGTTGCATAATAAAATAAACCCTTATCTTCCACACTGCTTCCCTTTGGAGTTTTTATGGGGACGCTCAGTCAAAAAATATTGGTGTCATTTGTATTGTGTGTGTGCATCTATTTCTCAGTTTCTATTTTATTCCACAACGGTTTATTGTGAAAAATGCATCAGCGAGTTATTCGTTATTTGTCGTTAATAATTAAAAGAAGACAAATAAATTGCATTCAATCAGGAGAATAATTTCCAGTTGGTCCATTCGAGGAAATTTCACATAGTGTCATGCTCGTTGATAGTAAATAGTTAATAATAGAACAATTGAGTTTGGTACCTTAGATACTAAATAGCTAATAACAGAATAATTGAGTTTTGTTCCTCAGTCAATTGGTGCACAGTTTGGTGGATAATAGAAGTACTCAATATCCTCAACAGAGCACAAAGGATATTTGGGTACATTACAGTCTCACAAAATATATTTAGCTGAGCATGTGTCATCTCACTTTATTGTTTTTCATAAAGATATTGATATATTACAGCAAAAGTTGCTTATGTTGGGTGAGTGGAAAATGTAAAGTTTTTGCCTTATGTTCTTCCAAATGTATTTATTTAAATACAACATATGTTGCATTTATCCAAAATAGAAAATTTCCCAACTAAGTGCACCAAACAAAGTGGTTGTGAGAACAAGCATGGAAGGAAATAAAATAAAATCTTATGCAATGAGGTTGGAATGTTTCAATTAGAAAGCTGATGTTACCTTCTTGGACTATGCGGCAAATCTCGAGCAAGTCCAAAGAGAGTGTCACTGTCAATATAACCTCCCGCTCCATGAGGAATGGCTTTGCGGTACTTACAATCTCCAGTAGAATTCAAGGTTGGATATGCCTCGCCAAGAGCAAAGAATTCCCCAAGTCCAACAGGAATATCATCACGCCCCATCATATGCAATATATCATATATAATATCTATGGTAGCAGCATTTGCCCAACCATTGGCAGTGATAGTTATGCCCTACAAAACATCATTTGTCTTAAAAGTCATGTTAGTTATCCAAACCTTCATAAGAATAAAAATTAGTGAGTAAATGCTCTATATAGTTTTAAGAGACAAGGGAGTTACAATTGTGCGGAAACCCATATGGATTTACCCTTATATCAGAGCTGGATGGCAAAAAGAACTAATCTGTGATTGCATTAATGGACCACCAATGCATGTCATTTAAATAATTTATGTATCAACAACTAAAAGCTTAGGATCACTAGAGATACAGCGGTGCTTTGAGGATAAAGTTCACAATTACCAAACCGATAATCCTTACCTTTAGATCGATCAGTTGTCGAGGCATTTTAAGCAAGTATAAGAGAGTAACAAAATCCCCTGGACTCATATCTAAATCAAGGATCACAGGTTTTCCTGATAATCGGCCCTTTAGATTATTCTTGTAAAGAACTTCCTTATAGAATGGAAATTCTGTTTTCATGTTGAACTTTGCAGTTTGATGTGGACTATTCAGTGACTGCAATCCCATAAAACAATTATGTTATTTCATGAGTTATGAGGAAACAATATTTTCAATGTCTTTGTTCAATGTCCCAGCTAACAATTCATAAACCACAGTAAGTCAAATCTTTCTTAAATGTTGAAAGAAGAAAGAATCAGAAATTGAAGATGCAAGGCAGTGTTCATAGATTGGCATTGCATACAGAAAAACAATATATGGATCATTGTGGTCGATCGGATTGTAATTCAAACTGGAAAAGGGGAAAAGTGTGTAAATTTGTCAATAATAGTTAAGATCACAAAACTATCGGGACAAGAAAAGTCTGTATAACGTTCCTTGAAAACTTACATGAAGGAAACTTATAAAATATTCCCTGTCAAGCTTGCTGCCAATATCCTTATTTGGCTTTGCCTTTTCTGCAACTAGTACTCTCACTCCTTCACTAGCAGATACCTCCTTTGTGTAGCCATCCTGTTTGCATCACGTTTAGAGTATTTTATGTCTATCAGCTTACTACAAGAGACTTACACAATAATTGAATCTGCCAACAAGAAAAGACAACAAAAATGGAAGTTGTATATTGATATGCATCAGACACCCTGCAGAACTTTGTTTATATCTTGAGTCGATCTCTTATTTAAATATTTAGGATTGATTCCAGAGCTTGTTTGCCTTGTGTGCATCAACATTATCACATGTTTAGTTTATTTCTTTAGAAGTTCGACCATGGAAGATGCTAAGGTACTAAGACTACAGTCAAAAATGATTACTTGTGTCTGTTTTATCAAGAATTTGTGCTTGGAAGTAAAAAACTTTAAACTATAATATGAGATGCATCATTGCATCAACAAGGCTAAATACACAAACAGTCAGAACATGAGATGAATGTGTTATTATTTAAAACTTGGTAAAGAATTCTGCCTGACCAAAGCATCTCTGCAGATACAAGGAAAGGTTGGCAGATATAGAAAGAACTTTTATTTCATAAGCATTTTAGCTGACTTAGTCTCCTTCGTTGACCAATGAAAATGATAATAAGAGGAAATAGAATTTTTCCACTCTGGAAAACCATCTGTCACTGGCGCAAGTAGGATATTAAATGCTTGGAAATATAGTTTAAAAAGATACATGATTCAATAATACAACTTCCAGAAGAACTCTTACATTTCATACACAACTTTCAGCCACAATCTAGGAACAGCCATGTCCCATCATGTAGATAGACTTGTGGGAAGAACAATATTTGGATTTAGGCGTTTTGGTGGAGACCATGACATTGCCTTTTATGGCACGTTTCAATATGCATTCATTATAACCATATTAGATATGGTATAATGATTATGGTGGGAAATTCAAATATCACCATTACCATTGACATTATTCTGTTACTTGGGCTGTGGTGGCTAAGCTGCTAAGGTAAATAAGGAGATGGTTTGTTGAAATTTGGACATTATACTAATTAAACCATATCCTGTACCATGTAACTTCAGATGCTGAATAGTGTAGTACCAAAAAACAGAGTGAAATTTTAATAGAATACATGTAAAAAGTGTAAAACAATCATTTTGATGATGTTACAAAATGAATTTCATTTTTTCACCCTTCAAATCAATGCATATTCAAAATCACACAGAATTTACAGATGGTAGCTGTGTGACTTGTCACAAATTCACAATGCTGAAGCAGTCAAGCATTGTCTGTGGAAATGCAAGGTGGCCTGAACTTGTTACAGTTGGATCATTGCAGAATAAATTATTTCATATGCTGTCCATTATCCCCTCCTTTGGAAGGGGGTAAGTTTTTGGGACAGATGGATCATTAGACTTGTAAGTAGAGGACTATAGAATGCTATCAGACACATCTCTCTCTTTATCAGGCAAACAGACACCCGGGCTGCTTTTAATGGAGAAACTGCACCGTTTCTCCTGGGGCAAATTGCTGGGTGATACTTACAAGTTTAGTTTGTAGCAAGAATGGGAATTAAATCCATTGGTTCAATTGAAATTGGGATCACATCAGATACGCATACCCTCCTTGCTTGTATTGGGAGGAGCAATATGCTTGTTTCTGGTTTGGACAGCAGTTTAAGATACTATGATGTATTCTCTTCTGTGCATTTACTGAAATACGAGATCCATTTGTTACCAAAACAAAAAATACTTATTCTTATCTTAGATTTTATGCATACCAATTTTGGCACTATAACATAAGCATGCAAAATTTGGATGATTGGCACATGCATATAAATTTGGTTTGGCGTAAATTCCAACTGTGCATTTTTTTTGTCAGTATAAATTTTCTTTCAAGCATAATTAAAAGAGACGAAGAGAATATAAATTATAGGAAGCAAGAGCTTGCCATGCATTTTCCTTTTCCATTTGATACAAGGCAAAATGGATCTCGGATGCCTGTCTGAACATGACCACTGTGCACTCCTCTTTGCTTAAGATGAAACTTAGGTGTGGTTCGATTATCAAAGAGAGGATTTGAACCATCATGTATTCCATATGGCTCGTTTGAGGTCACTATAGTTATGTATCTGTAATTAAGCTCAGCAAAGTCATTGTCTTCAATGTTGTCATGTCCATGCCAAATGCTTGAGAGCAGGATGCCAGATGTAAAGGAGTCCCACATGAAATAACTCTGCAGTAGTTTGTAAGATGGTAAATATAGTATACAATCAGACACAAAGCTGATTTTTTCAGTAGCATAAAAAAGTTTCACAAACTAAGAAATTAAGCCACATGCACAATGTCTTTGAAAGCGTACCGTATAGAACTCATCATTGAACCAAGTGTCGCGTGTTATTTTTAGTGATTCAAAGACATATTGTGCCTCATATGTATGTTGTTCTTGCTCAAATTCCAAGAAAAAGTCCTTATTTATAGGAATAGTATTTGTTGCATCTAGTGGAACAAGTGTGATAGGAAGACCTGAATGGAAAACCTGCAAGCATAAACATTTAAACAGCCTTTGAGTTAGATATGTTTGTCCAAATGCCTCATGTATTTGCATGCCATCTAATCTGACATACCAAATTACCCATGATAAATCCTTTGAGATACAAGACATAACGAATGGTTTTGAATCACAAAAGGACAAGTTTTGGCCAAACATTTTCAGCCAAAAAACAATGCTTTTGGAATTTCTTTCCTTCAAAAAAAACACAAAGCTTTTTGGGACCTCAGAGTTATGCCAAAATTCTCGTTGTAATCTGAAGGTTAGCTTAAATGTCTGAGTCAGAAATGGTTTTTTAGCAGAAAATTTATTTTTCCCTAAGGCTGAAAAAGAAAAATTAAATACTTCAAAGAAGAAAATAAGCATTCTTTTTTTGACAGAGGCTTCTCATCTCCCAATGTGGAAAGTGTGCACCTCTCTAAGGTATGAATATATTCAATGAAGCGAAACCGGTTTACAACATTAAACTATTTAAGCTTCTTCACCTAAGAAGCCCCTAGTAGGGGACATTTATGCTGCCAAAATAATGCAGGAATTGCACCTGGCTCCAACTGCAATAAATGTCTCACTTGCACAGGTGTACAGGTCAACAAGGGACAAACATAACATTGGGGGATTGAACTTTGGTGGGGAAAATATCACCAACCCGCTTTACCAACCAAGGCCCTCTCACAATAGGCAAAAGTTTTGGAGGCAGGCAGAAAATATTACTAAGTTGAAAAACCTATAAGAAGGAATTCAATACTATCAACAGCTACCAGGAGAGCAAAGGCACTGAAAGAACACGACTGGGGTAACTTAAGACACTGATTGGTGCATCACTCGTCCAAGGTGGAGCTGGAAATTGAAGAGTTTGTTCATTGTTTGAGAAAAGCATCTAAACTAGAACTGGATGTTTCCCTTCCAATGACAATGGAAGACTGCTATATTTAGAAAGTTGTTGAACTTGATAGGTTTACGTATGAGAAATTTTACAGGATGTATGATACTATTATCAATCAAATATCTCGTTTAGATATGTAGCTATTAATAACAATGAAGCATCCTGAATCTGTTGAAATACTTCGCAAAATTTGTATTTTTCATTCCTTAGTTGTTTCAGAGCAGGAACCAGAGAGGAATATGTAGCATTTATATCATACAAGCAACTGAATTTTTATCATTTCTCCTGCCCAGATGAAATAGACTACCAGTAAGGCATCCCAGATGCCGATAAACTGAATGAATATTTGAAAGATTGAAATCATCTGGCTGTAACTCTTGAATCTTTGACATAAAAGGAATTCAAGATTTTAATGAGTCGCTCGTTTTTCTTCTCTTAAAGCACTTGCCCTTGTACTCTTAGATAATAATTATATTTATTTCATTACTAGAGGACTCAATTTAAATTTCTTACAAGGAGAGAAAATTTGAGTTTAAAATTCAGGCATGCATCATATTTCCATTAAATCTGAATATTTTCAACAAGCTTAGAAATTTGGCAAGCATCAGAATACCTGATATGCCGCAAATGGGTCTCCAAATAAATTGAATTCAGCAAATGGATTACTGGTATATGCAGTGAATAAATTTCCATGGTCACCACACTGTTCAGGTATACAAGATGTGGCATTCTTGGGACAACATCCAGTAGGATTTTCTGATCGTACACCACCAGCCATTATGAACACGTGTTCCACGTTTTTCTTCAACTCCGGGTGTGTCATAAGAAATGTTGCAAAATTAGTATGGGACCCAATCAGGAGAACAATTGTTGGGCCTGAAGACAATGTTTCCATCATCACTTGCTGTGATGTAGGTTGTTTAAGAGATGAGTAGTGTCTTTTTCCCTGTACAGGAATAACAGAACAAGAAACTTTTGTAAACCAAACCAATGCAAAGATAAGTCTTTTATTCAAATTGAGAATCCAACAAAACATCTATATGAATTCAAAAGTCTTATCAATATAACAGCTAATGCTCTGTGCCTAATGAATTGTCATTAAAATATCTGTCTGTTACATCTACATCAAAAGAAACCAAAATAAGATGATGTCATTTTCACAAAGAATATGGAAGGAAAAATTTAAGCAATGACCAGTTTACATTGGCATATGAGATGGATCATATAATTTGAAATTTCATAAAGTAAGGATTATATATGTAATACAAAAATGTATTTGAAAAAATAAAATTATAGCTTCTTACTAATTCTTGCAATCAAAATAGGTGATTTTTATGACTTATAAAGAGACTCGAACTTAAGGGAAATTTTAACATTTGGAGATTCAATGTTCAAAGAACTTGCGGAAAAGAACCCACCATACACTGTTCCCAATAAAATGTTAGTTTTTGTAGCATCAGACTGGTGTTCTAGTGTCGATTTGTGTCAGAGAGGCGAAGAACACGAGATATTCAAAAACCAGAAAAGGTTTCGCAGGATAAGCTTGCGAAACACCTTAATTAAATTAATTAGCCATCATTTAAATTTTTCCTAAGTCTAACTTAGGAAAACTGGTTAACTAATAGTAATTAATTAAGGAAAGGTGAGAAAGCTCTAGAAACTCACACGGATTGAGTTTGATATAATCTTTTCCGCTAATGGAGATCTAATCATGACCGTTGGTTCCCCAACGAAAGATTATAAGAGCAGGACGATGGGGAGGGAGATAAAAACATCAGGAGAGCAAGTCCCTTGGGCAGATCGAGCTATCCAGTTGTCATGATTCAGTGCAAGAAGAAGAGTTTGAGCCAGAGGAGGGAAGCAAAGATTGAGGAGCAGCAGCAGACAAATTTCGGAGGAGGTTTCCAGTTCCAAAGAGACAACAACAGAGAGGTCGAGTTACTCCACTCAAAGGTTGCGCAGAAGCCTCAAGGAGGCAGTTCGATTTAGCTGTGGAGACGGGTGATTAAGGTGCTAGAGGCTGGGAAATTTTCCAGAAGGCCAAGCAAATCACTTCTAGAGGCAGAATCAGCTAGGATGTCTAAGTTTGAGCAATTCTAGAATTGCGAGTAGGGCCTGCAAAAGCACTGCGCAGAGGCTCATGCAGAGCCAATTCAAGTAGCCAAACAAAGCTAGTTCAAGTGTGGAGTGAGACAAATTGTCTCACAAATATTTTTGCCCAGATTATTTTGTTCTAGGATTTCCAGATTAGCATCTAGATATTGTACTTAGATTTCGATACAGATATAATAAAATAAACCTTCCTCTGCTGCACCGTTTTTCCCAGTTGGGTTTTTCTAGGGACTTTTGTCCAAAAACATTGGTGTCATTTTTACTGTGTGTATGCATCTATTTCTCAGTTCCAATTTATTTTCCTGAATGTTTTTATTGTGAATAAATTGCAATGTGATTGATTTGTTATTTTGTCATAACATATGCATAATTAATTAGTTAGAAGAATAAATTTCAATTGTTGCATTTCAAGGAATTTTCACATGGTATCGGAGCAAGTTTGAAGACAGATCAAAGGCTCAATAACGAGGGAGAAATTTTGCATCTTTAGAGGGAGTCTCTAGGCAAAATTTCTGGATTTCTGCAGACCACCATCAGGAAGTGCGGATTAGCAGAGGCAAGGTTCTATTTTTAGTTTGCAGGCAACAGAAAATTCAAAGAGTCTCAGTTGCAGTGATTTGCAGGTAGTGGTGTTGCCGGAAAGCAGTTCCAATGAGAAAATCAGTAATTTCGTTGAGCAGAACTGGGTGCAATTGGTTTGCAACTAGTCCAATAGTAGCAAATCAACGCTAGGTAGAAGAGAAAAGCACACACACAGGAATTTCTCAAAGAGTTTCCAGATCCAATTGCTAGGAGGAAATCCATGATTTTCAGTTGCAGTAGGTTGTAGTAGTTTTTCCGTCAGCTAGTGAAAGCTTCAGGAGCAACAAATCGTGTGTCGGATTCCTGAGAAGGACTTCTATAAGGTCAAGCGAGTTTCTCAGTTGAGGTAGCAAGTAGTGTGAGGACCAGAGAAGGACACCCGAAGGTAGGTAGAAACAGAACTGAGCATTCTAAAAGGGAGTGAGAGTAGCAAAGAGAGAGAGGTCAAGCAGGAAAGTGAGGATATTCCTGTTTATTTCCATGTTTTTGAGTTTTGCAAAGATGGTCACAACAAGTCTCAGAGATCAAGATAGACTTGATGGAGCCTCAAATTTTGGTATCTAGAAGGCTAGGATTTTATGCCTATTGAATGAACATGGCCTGAAAGAGTTCGTGACAGCAATCATAGTTGTACCGGCAGATCCGACCCAATTCCACAAGTACAAGAAAGATCAGGCCATAGCCAAGAGGCTAGTCTTGGATGGAGTTTGAGATCATATTGTTCCACACATTGCAGAGAAGAACACAACAAAGGAAATGTGGGATGTTTTCATGACGTTATACCAAGATCCATCATAAAACAGTAAAATGGTTCTCGAGGAGAAGTTAAAGACCACGAATATGATGAAGGGTGAGAGCATAACTCCATATTTCACCAGGATTCAAGATCCAGGATGAACTTGCAGTTGTAAGAAACCCAAGGAAAGTGAGCTTGTGCGAATAGCACTCAGTTGGCTTACCCCAAAGTCAGCCATATTGTTCCAGGGAATCACTGGACATGACAAATTTCCTAATTGGGAATGCCTATGGAGTGATTTAACAAAAGAGGAGTTAAGGATCATCCTTTTCAAGGGTACTGTCAGCAATACCACCACCAAAGCGCCGAAGGTTGAGAAGGAGGACAGGAACATAGCCTTGCCAGTAAAGGGAAGGTGAAGAAAGGTCTTAGTCAAGAACAAGGCTCAAAGGGAGGAGAGAAGAAGAAAAATTTGTCGAAGATCAATTGCTTTAGGTGTGGTGAGTTTGGTCACTACAACACCCAGTGTCCCAAGAAGAAGGACAAGAAGGGGGAGCAGCAGACCCTAGCTTCAGAAAACATAGATTGTTAGAAATTCAGAAAGGAAAAAAGATTCTCTTATGTTGATAAGTACTTGTGATATTATTGTAGACTTATTAACTTTCTTTAAGTTCTTTTATCCTCTTTTCGTCAAGCAACCATCAAATCGAAACATGAAGATCAACGACACCATATATGGGCACTCTGTTGATTTTTTAGTAGCTTGGGAGATACTCCAATGTTGAAGTTTCTAAGTTTACTTAGTTATAAACCCTCCATGCACTTTATCTGATTTATTCCTACCTACTTGTTATTTTCCTTAACAAGTTATTTACAATGTAAATACTGAAAATAAACACTAGTGCATGCTCAACATATTACAGATCAACAACTAAAAGAAACAGAAACAAACACACCATTATTTTTGGACTAACGTCCCTGAAAAAACCCAATGTGGGAAAATCGATGCAACTATTTGAGGGTTTTCTTATTAAGAAATATCAGAGTACAATCTAGGTGCCGAAACTGACCTACCCAACAAAGAATTTCCTTGGCAGTAATACCTCTCAGTTTCTAACAAATCTCCTAGCTAAAACCTCGGATAATCCTTCCGGCAGCTCCTCAGCACAAATTTGCCCCAAAAACCCCAGCACCAGCCTCTTTCTGGACTGCGTCAGCCCTTCTCTGCCTCACGCTAGCTCTACGTCACCCTTGATGGGTCCGCGTCAGCCCTCTGGCCCTCTGCGTCAGCAATGTTGGCCTCCCTGAGGCTCTGCGTAGATCCCAGCTACCTCTATGTGGCCCTACGTGATCCCTGGCTGGCTCTGCATCACTTTCCTTGGCTACTGCAATGCTCTCCCGGCACTATCTCTACCTCTCTGTCTCTCTGTACTCAAATTCCCCTCAGCTGCATCTCCTGATCACTAATTCTATCTCTCTTAGCAAACCCCGCTCTAGAGAATAGAATGACTGATCACTCTGGTGTGCCTTCTCCAAGTGACCCTCAAGCCTCCTCTTATACTTTTCTTGTTGACATCTCAACGGCCGAGATTAAGTACCTAATCAACAGCTAAGATTAGATTTGGCTTGATCCATGTCTTTTGGACCATTCTAACACATATTCATATTAATGCATATTAATATTTTATTGTCCCTAAGTTTAGACTTAGGTACTCCATTAAAAATATTAATTATTTTAATATCTCCTGATCTGTTTAGAATCTGCCCAAACCCTTTCTAGGTATTGGAGATCTCATATGCCCCAACCTCTCCACCAAATTTTGTGGCTATAGCACATCTGATGCTACCCCAAATCAATAGTAGCAAAATCATATACCAACCAAATAACCAATATCAAAACATCAATATTATGATTACCTCAACGTGATTGCTTTTTGTTAAGTTATCAAATTCTTCTTACTTGTTCTTTTTGAGATCAACATCTTTCTATATGGTCTATCTCCATGCTAGGGTACTTTTCCATACTCCTCACCATTTAGTCATCAGTCAAAGAGAGTTACTATTTCTTCAACCAATCATCTTAGTCCACTTCTTTTGGATCAAACTGTGTCTTATTTGAAGATGGGACTTCCTTCATGCTGCAATTGTACTTGCATACTTCTAGGAAGCTTGTTTCCATACTCTGTGAGTATGGTATACTTTTGTTATGTCATCATGATTCTTCTTCTATATATTAAAGAATCTCCTCATAACTTTGTTCTTGTAGAGGATCTTTGTGATCCTTTCTTTCCATGACATGATGTCAAAGTGTTGCTGCATGAATAGGTTCCAATCCTTCTTCTATGGAGTTGACTTTGTGTCAACTTTTCCTCTTTCTTCAGGAGTCCATATTTGATGCTGATCAATATCATCAAACAAACTCTTCTTCATGCTTTAATAATCTGTCTTTCTCCCTATGAAGTCATCATTCCTTTTGCATGTTTTATTGTAACAAGGTTTTGCTTCATCTTTCAATCATCAATGTGTTGTGGAATGAACTCATCAAGTGGAAGCTTCAACATCATGTTCATCAGGGTCCTTACAGTTCCCTCTTTTCATCATGCTCATCATCGTCAAATAGTCATCATTAAGCACAAGTCTTTCTTTTCTTTGATGTTTTGAGATCAACATCTTTTTGTATGGTCTATCTCCATGCTAGGGTACTTTTCCATACTCCTCGCCATTCAGTCATTAGTCAAAGAGAATTCTTCTTTCTTCAACCAATCATCTTAGTCCACTTCTTTTGGATCGAACTACTTATTTGAAGACGGGACTTCCTTCATGCCACAACTGTACCTGCAAACTTCTAGGAAGCTTGCTTCCATACTCTATGAGTATGGTATACTCTTGTTATGTCATCATGATTCTTCTTCTATATATTAAAGAATATCCTAATAACTTTGTTCTTGTAGAGGATCGTTGTGATCCTTTCTTGCCATGGCATGATGTCAAAGTGTTATTGCATGAATAGGTTCCAATCCTTCCTCTATGGAGTTGACTTTGTCAATTTTTCCTCTTTCTTCAGGAGTCCGTATCTAATGTTGATCAATATCATCAAACAAACTCTCCTTCATGATTTAACAATTTGTCTTGCTCCCTATGAAGTCATCATTCCTTTTGCATGTTTTATTGTAACAAGGTTTTGCTTCGTCTTTCAGTCATCAATGTGTTATGGAATGAAATCATCAATTGGAAGCTTCAACATCATGTTGATCAAGGTCCATATAGTTCCCTCTTTCCATCGTGCTCATCATCGTCAAGGAGTCATCATTAAGCATGAGTCTTGCTTTGCTTTGATATTTTGTCCTTCTCATCTTGCTTTCTTTATTATGTCCTGCAATTTTCACCAACAAGTATAACCAAGCAAAATATACAAAGACAGGAGCATGATGTTAATACTATCAATCTAGGGTTTCCATGGTTTCTCAGAGGGTGTACTTCAAGGGTTCTAATTACAAACCCTATCATTCTTAATCTAACCCTTGATAGGGTTTTTATCTAAGTTGCACAAAATGTTGAAATGTTTGGAAGTTTCCGAAACAGGTATGGATGGAAACGTGACCCCCCAAAAATGGAAGGCGAAACATCATATATATATATGTATATGTAATTTCTTTTATAAATAAGTTAATAAAACATCATGCAAGAACAAAGAGAATAAGACACATAAACGACATTTTAGAAGGAAAAGCTAGTCTATGTTAACTCTCATGGATGATTAAATGATTCAAAATCCCATATTATCATTTATAAATGAGGTTGTACATCCAAGATTCGAAAATCAACCTTTATACATGAGGCTTTACATCCAAAATCAGCCTTTATGCATGGCTATATGTGCTAAAATTGAAACATATGCTAATGACAATTACAATTACATAGCTTATAATCCTAATCTTCGTCTTCATTAACAAAAATAGAACAAGTTGTTTTTTTAGCAGAACTAGAGCGTGGATTGGTTAGAGATAAATTAGTTTGTGGAGTGATTAGACATAAACTTAATGTTATATTAAATCTATTTTGGCCATATAAGCCCCCACAACCTTCTTAGGTGCTTGAGTGAGCTTGTAGAAGAAAAAAAGTCATAGAAATAGGTCAAAATTGGCTAGAAACGGGGCAGATACATTTCAGTGGCGTTTCCAAATCACGAAATGCCACCCAAACATTTCAACCGTGTTTCAGTGACATTTTGGTGTTTCAAGGAGTTTCGAGTATGGGGACGCCACCTCAAGGGTCGTTTCCTGCAACATAGGTTTTATTTTTAGCGGAAACATCAACCCTAGGGTTTCGACTTTCAAGTCCCATGGTTTATTCTCTTCAACCATTGCTAGGGTTTTACCTTATACCCTAGATTATCCTTGCAAGATTTTGATTTGCAAACCCTAGATGTTTTTTTGCTAAGTTTCTATAAAGGGAACAACCAAAATAGGGTTATGGTTATTCACCTTTTCTAGGGGTTTCAAATCCAAATCACATCTAGGGTTTATGAACCCTAGACATCAAAAACTTTCAAAAATTTAAGATCTACAAACCCTAGATTCCTATCTTGCAAAGTATGTGGCAAAACCCTAATTACTTTGCAAATCCTTTATCTTTTAAATAAACAACATGAGCTTGACACAAATCAAGAAATTTGTACCTTACTTCTTCCTTGCAAAGATCTAGATTCCAATCATTCTCCAACAAATGTGCCTTTTTCTTCGCTAACTATAGAACCCTTTTGTTGAGAAGTTTCGATCATATTTCAAACTTTCAGGTCGGCTTCTTTGGTTGAGTCCTTATAATGACCAAATCGAACAATATAGACCGGCCAACGTCTGAAGGAATTATGTGTCCTTCATAGACCAGTTACATAGCTTATCATTACTATAGCCAAATGAAACATTCCTCTTTATGGAATATCTCTTCCAGTAGACAAAGCCTTAATCATTCTGTGCTAGCTTGCTTACTGAGCCATGTTTCTAGAATGTTGACCTTAGTTTTAAATTATAAATCGCAGTCTTGTCAAACCACAGTAATATGATTACTATAAACTTGGTAATGCGACCTATAGGATATGCCATAAAGCATATGAAAAGCCAATAATGAGTAACTTCTATGATTATGCCCAAGATCTTCACTGTGTGAAAATTTCTAAATAGAAATCCAACTACAGTGATTAATATTATTTCTTCTACTTATTAACTCATAAATAAATTATTCACAATGTTTCTACAACAAATATCGAAATAAATTCCACTGCAACCTTCACATTTAAATACTACGAAAAGTGAATGCAAAGAAAAATACTAGCACAAGTATAACCACGATGACACAGTTATTTTCGGACAATTGTCCTCAGAAAACCCATTGTGGGAAAACTGGTGCAACAAATGAGGGTTTCTTTATTATTCTTCAGCAAAAATATCATGTACAAGATAAAACCAACAAAATAGAAGAGGATTTTGTGTGAGAAATTTGACAGGCACTTCTTGACGAGTTTCTGATCTAGGAGAGGACTTGTTGCTCTCTTTGTGTCAACCCCTGTGTGAGAACTACACAATCCTAGCATTAAACTGCCTCTGCATCGTCCCTCCTCTGCATCACAGCCTCTGCGCTGTCCTCACTCTGCTCTGTGTCTTTTGCTCCTGACCTCCCAACTGATGCTAATACCCTCTCTCTCTCCTTCTCACCTGCAACTCTCCCTCTAATTCGATTTTCTCTTGCCGAAGTTTGACCAGTGAGAAAATCGATGTTACTCAGGTAACTAAGTATCTGCTTATGACGTGTTTCCCAAATGCCCCTTGATGTCCTTCTTATAATCTTCAGTTGAGAACCAATGGCCTAGATTAGATTCTAATCAATGGCTCAGATTATTTGGACTCGATCTTCGTCTTCTTCTAGAAGTTACAACCACAGTTTAGAATAATACCCATTAATTATTTTAATTTCCAAAGTTTAGACTTAGGGACCCATTAAAAATAATTAATTATTTTAATAAAACTGTTTCCGGGTGGAATTTCCCAAAACGATTTATGGGTATTGTGGAATACATATATCTAAGACTCCCTGCAAAATTTGAGACTTAGAGCACATCCGATGCTACTGGAAATCAACACTCCCTCTTAGCGATGAATGTGCTTTAGCAATGCAACTTGCCAAAGCAGCACCCTGTTCTGTAACATCTCCCTTTGCGTTGCTTATGTCTGACATCACTACCCACCAACTATTGCACAATGTTGCATCTATACTGTCGCTGACCCTACCACTGCCAACACTGCATCTGTACTGCAACTCCCTCTCATTCCCTGCCATTGTAACCGAGAAATTACCGGCTTCTGCTACTGAAACAGGTTCTCTACCATACCCATCTTCTCTCTGAACTAAATGAAGTTAGCTTTTCCTAGAGCCTTTGTGAGTACGTCTGCTACCTGATCTCCTGTGGGGACATACTGCAGTTGTACTGCCCCACGCTGAACACAGTCTCTAATAAAGTGACATTTGATATCAATGTGTTTTGACTGATCATGAAATATCGGATTCTCAGAGAGTTTGATACAACTCTGATTATCGCAGTAAACCCTGGTATTTTCCATCCTTTTTCTGAACAAACTCACAAGCAATTTTCTAATCCATATAGCTTTGCACGTAAGTGTGTTGGCTGCCACATATTCAGCTTCCGTTGAGATTAGTGCTATTGACTTCTGCTACCTACTGCACCAAGAGATCGTTCCTGATCCAACACTGAAGCAGTACCCAGAGGTACTTTTTAGGTCTACTGAACTATGTGCCCAATTTACATCTATGAATCCATTCAATCTGACGTCATACCCTCGGGAGTATTTCAACCCATATCCGACTGTCCCATGCACATACCTAAGAATGTGCCTAGCTGCTGCCCAATGCACCCTTTTCGGTTCCACCATGAACTGGCTAAGGGTGTTGACAGCAAAGCAAATGTCTAGCCTAGTGTTGACCAAATACATGAGCGACCCAATGAGTTGTCTGTACAAGGTGGGATCCACCTCCTTGTCCCTTGATGCATCTATTTTCTTCCAATTGGTAATCATGGGAGTAGGCATGGGTCGACAATCTTGCATTTTGAATCTCTTACAGAATTTCTGTAGCATATCTTCCTTTCCCAAGGAAGATCTCCCCATTCTTCTGCCAAACTTCCAACCCTAGAAAATAATGCATCAACCCCATATCCTTCATGTCAAATTCTGCTTCAAGATTCTTCTTACAGTGCTGTATGAGCCTAGATGACGCTTTTAAAAACAAGTCATCCACATATAATACCAGAATAAGTGGCTCATTCTCTACCATTAAATAGTAGAGATTGGGATCAAGATCACTTTTGACGAATCCCTACTGCTGCAAGTAACTAACTATCCGACCATACCATGCTCTGGGTGCTTGCTTGAGCCCATATAGGGATTTCTTTAATCTGCATACATGAATTCTCTTTTCATGAGTTTCGAAGCCTTCAAGTTGTTCTATATACACCTCTTCTTTTATCACTCGTTTAGAAATATTGTTTTGACATCCATCTAGTCAATCTCGCATCCCATTTGAGCTGCCAAGGATATAACAGATTTGATAGAGGTATATCGGGCTACTAGGGTGAAGGTCTCTTCATAGCCTATTCTTTCTTTCTATGCATACCCTTTTGCCACAAACTTAGCCTTTTACTTCTCTATATTGCCATCTGCAGCATACTTGATCCTGTAGATCCACCTTGATCCTACAATTGATCTATCTTCTGGTCTAGGTACTACTTCCCAGACATCATTCGTCATGATAGAACTATAATCTTCTACCATGACATCCACTCAAACTTGGTGTTAAACGACTTCCTAAAAGCTAGAGGATTCTTCAACTTGTGCTACCAAGGCTTGGTATTGTCAGGTGCCTCTTCTCGGTTCTAGGAGCTCCAACAAACTCCTCTGCGTCCCTCAGCGTCTGTCATACTTCTGCGCTGCTTCTACCTCTGGTGGTGGGAGGCTCAATCAACTCCTCCTCCAGGTCCTGTCATTCCATCTGCTGAGAACTATCTAGATTTCCTTCTTCTGAGGAAATGCTGGTACTAGTCACTGTACTTGATCCAAGTGTCTATCCTCCTTGCTGCCCCTACTGCGGTTGGACTAATGGAACATCTACTGACTGACCTTCTGTTGGCATCTTTCAAGATTTCTTGAAAGCTCTATCCTCCATGAACTTTGCATCCCATCTCACTACAATCTTCCTGCTGCTAGGAATGTAGATTCTGTATGCCTTTGAGGTCTTGCTATATCCTACGAGGTACACCTTTTCTGCAGTCTGATCCAGTTTACTGCGCTTTTCGTCTAGAATGTGACAATATGCCACACTTCCAAATATCCTGAGATGACTTAATTCTGGGTTCTTCCCTGTGAAGACACCTTCAGGCGTTCTCTTCCCCAATGCTCTATGAGGAGTTCTATTCTGGATATACCGTTGTGTTGCAAGCCTCTACCCATAAGAATCTAGGCAAGTCTTCATCATATAACATAGCTTTTGATGCCCCAACAATAGTTTTATTTTCCTGCTCTGCTACTCCGTTCTGCTCTGGATTATATGGAGCTATCCATTCTCTTTTGATGCCCGCCTTTGTGCAGAAACCTGTGAAGTCTTTGTTCGTATATTCTCCACCATTATTTGAACGCAATACCTTTATCTTTTT
The DNA here is from genome assembly GCA_000404065.3 of Pinus taeda. Classification (NCBI taxonomy): domain Eukaryota; kingdom Viridiplantae; phylum Streptophyta; class Pinopsida; order Pinales; family Pinaceae; genus Pinus; species Pinus taeda. The sequence continues at coordinate 28,618 of APFE031622401.1, forward strand.
CCCTGTCATGTTTTCAATGAGAGCCTTAAACTCTCTACATCAATCAAAAACCTCACCCTTAGTCTTTAAGAAATAGATCCAGGTTTTTCTAGAGTGATCATCAATAGTGGTGACGAAGTACTCGCCACCACTAAGAGCTCTTGTGGACATTGGACCATATATATTTGAGTGTATCAATCCCAATACACATTCTACTCTATTGTTGCTTCTGGAAAAAGCTGCTTTAGCGTGCTTCCCTAGTACGCATCGTCAGCATAAATCATCGTGCTCAGTGTTAAGGACTGGAACTCCTGTAATAGTCTCTTTGAGCATCCTCAGTGCTCCATGGTGTAAGTGTCCCATTCGCTTGTGCCATAATTGATTCAGTTCCTTTTCACCATTATGTCTGCTGCTTATCAGTGCGATTGGAGACTTGATGCAACCTATACAGTCTATTTCTTCGAGCTCCAATTTTTCTCTTCTTCTTTTAGCTTGGATGTTTGACGTATACTTTCTTTCCAATGAAGTATACGCCGTATCCCTTGTCCTATAACTGGGACACTGAAATCGGATTCATTCCTAACCCGAGCACATGCAGAACATTAGTGGCTCGAATGCTAGTTCATGCTTCCGTCTAAAATGCTATGGTGGCTCTCCCTACTGCAGTACACTTTGTTTTGTTTCCCATAGTAATTTGGAAGTCCATTTGTTCTTCTTGATAGCTCGAGAAATATTCTCGTACTGCAGTCATATGAGCTGAAGCCTCACTGTCAATGTACCAAACATCTGCTGACACTGAACTTGCTAAGCATGTGAATTCTTCTTCTAATCTGGAAGATAATTCTAAGACATCTTGAGTTTCCATCTTTCTGATATTTTTCTAACGATCTCTGACGCTATCTTGCCCCAGCAACTACTACAGGAAAAACTGTCTTCTCCTGAAGACTGCTCTAGGCTGAAGTTTCTGTGCTGCTACCTTTATCACTGGCATACTTCAATTTGGAAATCTTCTTCTCTGTCAACTCTCTTAGAGAGAGATTTTCTCATGAGATTTTTTCCCTTGTAGGCTGGACTGCACAATTCTTCTAGGATTTGATTTTCTACCCATGCAGTAATTTCGAATTCCCGCCTTCTCTTTAACGCTGGCTCTTTCGGTTTGTGCTCCTGTGTAACCTTGCTCTAATACCATGTGAAAATCTATAAATAGAAATCCAACTGGAGTGATTAATATTATTTCTTCTACTTATTAACTGATAAATAAGTTATTCACAGTGTTTCTACTGCAACCTTCACAATTAAAATACCGCGGAAAGTGAATGCAAAGAAAAATACTAGCACAAGTATAACCACAATGACAGTTATTTTTGGACAATTGTCCCCGGAAAAACCCAACGTGGGAAAACCGATGTAGCAGATGAGGGTTTTTTTATTATTCTTCAACAAAAATCTCATGTACAAGATACAACCAACATAATAGAAGAGGATTCTCTGTGAGAAATTTTACAAACACTTCTCGATGAGTTTCTATTCCAGGAGAGGACCTGTTGACCCCTCTTCATCTCACTGCGTCAGCCCCTACGTGAGAACTGCGCAGTGCCAGTGTCACACAGCCTCTGCACTGTCTCTCCTTTGCGTCACAGCCTCTGCACTATCCTCCCTCTGCTCTGCGTCTTCTACTCCTGACCTCTCGACTGATGCTAATAGCCTCTCTCTCTCCTTCTCACCGACAACTCTCCCTCTAATTCGATTTTCTCTTGCTAAACTTCGACCAGTGAGAAAATCGATCTTACTCAGGTAACTGAGTATCTGCCTCTAGTGTGTTTTCTACATGCCCCTCGATGTACTTCTTATAATCTTCCAGTTGAGAGCCAACAACCCAGATTAGATTCTAATAAATGGCTCAGATCGTTTGGACTTGATCTTTGTCTTCTTCTAGAAGTTACACCCATAGTTTAGATTAATACCCATTAATTTTTGTAATTTTCTAAGTTTAGACTTAGGGACCCATTAAAAATAATTAATTATTTTAATAAAATTGTCTCTGGGTGGAATTTCCCAAAAGGATTTTTGGGTATTGTGGAATACATATGTCTAAGCCTCCTTACAAATTTTGAGACTTAGAGCACATCCGATGCTACCAGAAATCAACACACTGTCATTTAAGAATAACTATGTAGGTCTCATTAATGCGAGTAACCCACTGCAATTGTTCTATAGTAATGTATGTAGCCTCCTTAAAAATTTTGAGACTTAGAGCACATCCGATGCTACCAGAAATCAACACACTGTCATTTAAGAATAACTATGTAGGTCTCATTAATGCGAGTAACCCACTGCAATTGTTCTATAGTAATGTATGTAATGAGCCATATCAACGAGCTATAGTAAAATAGAGCAATGTCATAATGTAAGAGAGATCGATAGAAATGTGATCTACGAATCACCATTCCATAGGGCAATCATGGTGCAGGCATTCAAGTTACTATAGAGCGAGCATATATCTGCACCATAGTGATCTATTGCATGTTGCAATCATAGTGATATTCGAACTAGAGCCATAGAACAACGAATCATATCAGGATTTATTTGTGAGCCATTAGAGTATATCGAACCATAGACTCTGGACCAAATGTGACCATTGCTCATAAATGCGATCATTGCATATAGCAATGCCCAAGGGAAAATCAAGGATGAATTTCCTAGATCATACAAGCCACAACAAAACAATTCCGAACTTCCAAACTATTATGTACACAAAAGGACCTATGAGTCATTGATCCGAACCATTGTAACGATGCAATCCCTATCTATTATGTGAAATAAGTCCCATCGATTTTGTGCATGTCATATCAGCAATGTGAGATAATATGTGATATAGACATGTGAGCTTCTCTTCATAGGGTGATTTTTCATAGTACAAGCCACGCTAAAGAAAATTCATACATGATTTCCAAGATCCACATATATATGATACCATATGGGCCTCAAGAATAAAAAAGTGCAGATCTTGGCCACATGAATGAATAATACTAATTTACTATTAAAATGTGAGCCTTGTACTTTCTGTGAGACATCAGGTAATTAAGATACATGAGCCACAAAGAATTGTCATCAGTAATCGGATCTTCTATAGACTTTCTCAAATCATACGAGCTTTTATGAATCATAAAATAATATAGTAAACCATAGCGAATCATTGAAGAAATGAAAGTAAATCCTCCAGAATTAATCGAGCTAGAGCCACTGAAAAATGTGTGCCAACATAATGTTAATAGAGTGATCTCGAAAAATCCTTCTACAAACTGCCTCAACTCTGATACCATGTTGGAAATTGAGAGGTTTTTCATTTTATCATTAGATTTCCATTACATGATAATTACTTTTGAGATTTTTGCATTTTATTATTATGTTTTCTTTCTTCATCAAGTAATTACCATAAAAGATGAAGCTCACAGAAGGCAATAGAACACAAGCTATAGGCTTCAAGCCAGGGAAAAGCCCCTCCAAGGGGAAAACCTAGAAGATCTCTTCTTATAGAATTAGATCAAATGAGAAATCCAAGACCTCAAAACCATTATCCCCACAAGCACCAGCTCTGCCCTCCACTTCGCATATCTGCCACAAATAATGCATGAAAAACATGGGCATAAAAATGGAGGAACACGATGGGATATTTATAGTGATTTGTGTGTTTGAAAGGTCGCGTCCTTTGGGTAGGCCGACCTAGTCTTGGGGATAAATTTGTTTTGTTTAATACAAATAAAATTATTTTTCTTCTTTCTTTATAATAGTTCCAAAATTGGACTTTGACTCTTTGACTCAAAACCTAGAAGCATGAAGAACATGCTTGTCTAGTGTAATGCCCCCATTTTTTGTTTTTCTCCATAGTACAGCCAGGGTGGATTTCCAAGGCAGAGGATGGCCAGGTCAGTGGAACAGGTTTACGTCATCAAGGGTCCTGATGGAGTTTTGAGGATTTTTTATGCAGTTCGATGGCATTCTCTTGGCATATTCATCATCATGAGCAGTTCCACACATCTTGTTTTTGGTTCCATGACTTTTTGATAATTCCAGTAAAACGGGGTTATTATTGAACATAACTTAATTAATTATGCTCGAGGTGGCATTCTAGGGAGATTAATTGATGGAAAAGCTCAGTGTAATAGCTCGTTGGAACTGGAACGAGAAGATCTACAGGATGGGATGCTAAGAGGTGACTTCCATTGGTCAAAGAGAGTATGGTGGGCGATTTACCATTTTCCTTAGCTAAAAATGACTTTAATTAGTCAATTAATTAAGGAAAAATAATTAATTGGAGAAAATGGGCCAAAAGTGACTTAAGTGATGTAAAATTTTTGGTTTTCCTACCCCGGTTTTCAGTTTCTCCTTATTTCTCCCATGTAGTTAAATGCCCTTTCCCATAACCATACATTCAACAAGCTGGAAAAATAAATTCGCTGAAAACACAAATTCTGGAAAATTTACAGAATGCTAGAAATTGCAGAAATAAAAATCAGCAGTAATAAACAGCCATAAAACACATTAAAACACTGATATTTTTGGTCAACGTGACCCTGGAAAAACCCCCTACAAATCTTGGGGAAAACCAGTCTGAGAGCTCTTCTTTATTTCTAGAAAATGCCTTTTTACAGTGAGAAAATTTCAACAAAATAAATTTCCAGCAAGGAAACTTATCTGTTTTTCAGCCCAACAGACAACCTGGGAACTTGCTGTACGCGCGGTACGGACCGTACGGATGTACGGACTGTACAGACCGTACGGACTGTACGGACGGCCGTACGGACTGTACAGACAGACCCCGATTTCTGTGCCGAAATTCAGTTCCTCGATATTCGTGCCCAAAAATCAGTTTTTCTTAGTTTTAAGCAAAAAATCAGCTTTTTTTTCTACTTGTTCTTTCTGCTGTTCTGATTTGCTGAAGAGCTGCCTGGTATGTGTGCCAAACTGTTGCCTCTTTCTCCTTCTTGTCCAGAAATCTCCCTTGCTCTCTTGCTCTCCTTCTCCCAATCTGCTCATGAAAGAATGAATGATCTTTTCCTCATTTTCCTCCTTTAATATAACTTCAAGTGACTTTTGGGTGATCCAAAGTGACTTTTGGGTGATCTCTAAATCCAATGGCTGAAATAGATTTAGATCAATGGCTGAGATTAAATGCACTTTTAAATCTCACTTTCTATTTTTAATTCACCCACTTTAATAAAGACTCACTTAGTCATTTATTTCCAAAGTCACTTTTCCTTTCTAATTTTTCATTGACTCTATAAAAGTCACTTTAAAATTAGACTTAGTAACTTTATCACTTAAAGTCACTTTTAAATTAGATTTTAACTTTATAAAAATTATAAAGTCACTTTAGGAGAAAAATTAAAATTTTTTGAACACTTTTCCTTAGGCCAAAGATCAAACCCTAAGGGAACCACCTGTCCTCCAGTACCAAATTTCAACAATCTAGATATAAAACCAAAACCATAATCAAAATCAAAGCCATACCTTGGAACTCATCATCCTGACTTCATCAAATAACTGTCAGACATAGACATATCTGGATCAGGGAGCTTGCTTCATGCAATTCTCTAAGCATAATGCCTTGCTAAGCCATCATAATTAGCCTTACATACATCAATGTTGTATCATCACATCAACAAAGTCAACTCACCAAAGCTTAGAAGTCAGATTACAACCATTATCAAAGTCATCAACATCACAGTATCAATTATTTCAACCAGGAGATAGGTGGAGCTCATATCAAATCTTGACTTCATTTATTATCATGCCAACAAGTTGTAAGCAGTCATGCAATATCAATCCAAACTTCATCAGGCCATTTTCATAATCATAACATAAGTCATTTTTGTTGCTAGGTGCAAACGCATACACCAAGGACGAGTCATGCAAGTTGCATGTTCATGCTGAATCACAACTATCAATACCTCAACCATTGTGCTAGGAACAAGGAGGCCAATTCTGAATACCCACATAGCATTGATATCAAGGCAAAACTACAATCGACAAATTAGATCATTAGACATCAGGTCAAGTCCAAATTTTCTATCGTAGAGAGATCTATAGTCAAAACATATCTCAATCATCAATTCAAAATTCCAAGTTATTGTCAAGCATCATGACACAACACTAAAGACTGCTCATCTATATCAATCAGCGAAATCATGCCAACCTCTTGTAGCACAAACATAGTGACATATCTATGTGTATGTCCCGGTCAAATGAAAACACAAGTTCAGTCTGCATGTTCATGTTATGGAAAACATTCAAGATTTTCCTACTTCCAGATCTTGTTATCTGTGATACATCTGTGGAACTGACATCTTCCAGGTGACCATCCAATTTTATGCACAATACTTCAAGGACACCTTAATTCAGAGTTCATACAACTTCAGAAAGCTTCAGATGATGGTCAACTGTATTCAAACCCCTAGACTCTCCCTTCAAGATAGCATGGGAGTGTCTTTAGATGCCTAGACACTACCTAGGCCTTAGCATGTGTGCATCCAAGGACGAGATTTCCCAAATCTGTGACTGCATCTGGAGCAGAGACCCTAATTTCTGGAGAAGAGATTCTCCCTCTGACTGGGGATCTACTTCATTCATCTTCATTCATGTCATCAGCCTGTCTCTACCACAGTCAAGCAATAGCTGATCTGTTAGATCATAAACATATATCTATCATGGCTATGACGTCAATCTTTCATCAAAGGTTAGACTCAAAGAAGCATATAGATGCAACATCATATCTCAAATATTATGAACACAATAGCACTTTCTATCAAGTTTAGTTTATCATGTTAGGGCATTCAGCTTTACCATATGTTAGCAAGACATGACCATTGGTAGTAAGAGAACTAGAATATCAATCTCATAGGTATACCTCTAACATCATGCTTATCATGATCAATAGGATTAGGTAAGTTCATTCAATAAAGCTTTATCAGAAAAATGAGACTGTCTATCTCTCTTTCCATATGCTTTCATCATGCTTATCACAAGCATTATCAGCAGACTCATGTATGGGAGTCAATGAGCTATCCTTCTATATAAAATCCATCATGGCAAGTATCAAGAGTATCATTTACTAGATTCAAGGCGCTATCCTTCCTTATAGGATCAAGATGTCCAACGAATGGATGTTAGCCAATCATAAAGTGTATCAATGTATCAATATTAGATAGCCTCATAGAATTCAAGAACATCAAAATGTTTAACACCAGGTGCATCATTTCATCATAGAAAACATAGATTCAAGTCGCTTTCATATGCATGTATGAGCCATTAAAGAAAGAGACATTCTCATCATACCTTAGGGCTTACCGAGCCATCCAATGTTACAACTGAAATACAACATACCATGCATACCTTGTGGTATTCAAATACCTGTGCACCTTTTCATAGGCAGCTTGTAGTGCTTGTCACCTTTTCATAAGTACCTCTTTACCACTTTTTAGATCTAGATTTTCTTCCATGCATCTCAAATGATCCTCAAGAAGGATCTACTCATCACATCTCATCAAGGAGGTTAGAAACATCCATATACTCAAATAAATATGCAGGAAGTATAATCAATAAACATAATCATCAGATCCATAAGACTAAACAAAAGTAAGAGGCATCATAGGTTAAGAAATACTTATCTTCAATGAGAGGTGATCCTCTCCCTCTTGAACCAATCTTCAAGAGCCATCAATGTCCATGGTCCATATACCAAAGTTGCCTTCAATTATCCAACCAGATCTATTAAGGCTTCATCAAATCTTTGTCAAGTGCTTAAGCATTTTCACATTGACCAGCTAGGTTCCATATCTCATATGTTTCCATAAATCAGGGTTTTCTCTCCAACCCTAACCTTCATTAAATCCATCAAACCCTAATAATCAAATTGCCTAGGGCTTTCTTCAAACCCTAGAATTCTTTTAGGTCTCCACCATCCACTTCTTGCTTCCATCAAAGGTGTCATCATCGAGGTGATCTCCATGGTTTTTCTTCAACCCAACTCTGAATCCATGTTAATTTTTCATAGGGCTACATTGTTCTTTGCTTTGATAATTGCATTTATTCAATAAAACATTGAGTTCACCCCATACCATCATTACATTATTCAGATCTACACCATTATTCATCAGCATATGCAATTATATAGAAAGAACAACATCGTCATCATCAATGCAACGGAACATAAAGGAACAATATAAGAAAAGCATGCACACATAGAGACACCAAGATTGATCCGAGCAAAGCAAAACCCATTATGGGGAAAACCCTTGCAAATCTTCTTCTTCTTAGATCGTCATCAAATGATTCAGCAAAAGAGAGTACAATGATCCATAACTTTATCTATGCAACAAAACAACTATGATATCCATGAAACAAATCTAATCATGCTTATAATCACAACCCTGACTTTGAGGATTTAGTGTGTTGTCATTGGTTGTAGTCAACTGCTAGATACTGTTGTCATTGTGCTGAACACTGTTGTCACTGAGCAAAATCTTCAAAACACTGAAATCTCATCTTCGAGTCTTGGACGCATGCAGGAGGAGATGAGCAAGCATCTATAACAATCCTGGACATTGTCTGTGAATTGTATGCCAGCGTCTATGGTAGCCCGGACGCTCTCAGGACCACTATGTGTGAGCGTCTGGGGACCAACTCACTAGATCTGCTCCAAACCCCTAGACGCTCTCACAGTTATTGTGGATGCGGCCGAGACAACCTGGACGCTCTCAGGACCACTTTGTGTGAGCGTCCCGGGACTGACACCTCCAAATCTGCCTCTGAAACCTGTGATAAGGCCGAGGGCTCTCTCGACGCTGTCTTGACCACTGTGTGCCAGTGTCCATGGACTAAAATGCCTAGTGTTGTGCCAGCATCTAGAATTCAGAAAACCCTAGATCCGTGTTGTGAGCTTGAGGTCTCGTCTATTTATAGGCTTTCATGAGGGTCCACTTGGGGTTGAGGCCAACCTAACCAATTTAACATGTGCGGCCGACCTAATCGAATATACATGAGTGAATAAATAAATTCAAAAACCAACTTTCACTTGTCCAAATAAGGTGCTCTTTTGGTCAATTTTGGTCCTCTCGAAAAGAGGAATCTAATGCAATCATCATCTCAGTCATCTGAGATATCCAATGTGGAATTTGACCGCAGTTGCAAGAATTAACAAAAGCCATCCATCAATGTGAATTACATGTGTAGATTATTTAATTTTTTATACATGATTGAACTATGTTTAAAAATAAGGTTGGGTTTGACCTATGTTTTCTCTTATTGTATCTTCTAGCCCCACATATGTTGAAAGTATTAGTGTGATTATGTTTAGAAGCAAGCCATTCTTAAAGAACGAGGCAATATTCTCACCAAATGCAAAAGAGAGATCCAATTGTAAGATGATCGTATGTTGTCCCACAGTCTCTAAAAGCTACAACACTTGCACGTTTCTCTAGACATGCATGTTCAGTGGATTCAGTGTCTCTTCCTTCCTTCACAGTTGTGAGAACATGATACACAACCAACTGAGGCTCGGTCCAATCAGGAAACGAGCCCTTTTAACTCCCAAATCGTGCCCAACAAAGGAACTAAGGCACTCGACCTTACTCAATGAGTACACTTAGCCCTTATGATAGAGAACGACCACCACTAAAAGTTTGCACACAACTAGAAAAGCAAGAGGGCACTCAGTCCAATCTTTGTATAGAATTTTTTTCGGTGAACAATATCTCAGTCAAGCACAAAGTAAAGGACTCAGGTTCCTGGAAAAAAACTAAGGGAGTATGCTCTTCAAAACTTCGAATTCTTTCCTGGAATGAATAACTCCCCCACAGAAATAAGGGAACTCGTTCCCTTATTGCCAAACCCCCTGTTAATTTTAGGTATGTTCTATGCTTAAAGCAATTTATTAATTTTCACAGTTAGCTCAATATCTTTTCCAGATTAGAAATCACATCAGCATAATAGTAAATTGCAGATAGAACATAAACATAAATCGCAGAAGACCAGCCAAGACAAGAGGACACAAGATGTGGCGCTAGCCAGGGACAAACCCCAATGTGGGGAAACCCTTGATCAATTCTTCTTATATGTTCTTCAATAGTTCAACACAGAGAGAGAGAGATAGTACATATACAACAGAAGTCAACACTTTGACTTATCTAAATAAGAGCATAAATCATCTCTAAGAAGATGATACATGAGGTAGCTGAGTTCAGTTGAAGACATGCGGCTTCAACTGATTCTCCAAGGTGACTTCATTACCATGTTGCACCTATCATTGTGTTGCACCTCATCATCATGTTGCACCTCACTGTGTTGCACCATGTTGTACCCATCATCACTATGTTGCATCTCATCATGCTTCACTAATCATGATTGTACCCATCATTGTATTGTTGCACTATGTTGAGCTCTTCATTGCACTGTTGCACCCAAATGCATGTTGCAATACCTCATCATCTTGTTGCTGCAATACCTCATTATCCAAGTGCTACAATACATTTTTGTTGCTACTATATGTTCATCATTATCATGTTGTCCCATTGCTACACCAATGTCCAGCAATATTGATCTACACCATGTTGCATTATCACTACTATTGTGTGCACTATGTTGCGTTGTACATCATGCTATGTATTGCTACTCCTATGTGCACTATGTTGCACTATACAACATGTACTCATTGTTGCTTCCATTGTTGTACAAATGTTGCACCATGTACCATTGCTGCACCAAGTACTATTGTTGCTCCTATGTACCACTGCTGCACCAAGTACCATTGTTGCTCCTATGTACCATTGCTGCACCAAGTACCATTGTTGCACCAATGTACCACTTCTGCACCAAGTACCACTGTTGTTATGACTTCCTCCAGTTGCGGCTTCCTCCACAAGTATCCTTTGCCTCCACGCTGCTGATTTGAGCACTTTAATACCCTTGGACAGTCCTATGCATGCCCTGATTTGGTGTTAAGGCCTGCGGCCTACCCAAGGAGAAGTGGTTGCTCCCTTCACTATTGTTTTGGGCATAGACAGCCCTCAATACACCCTACGTTGCCCTCCAAACATCTCATAGGGCTTGCGGCCTACCCACAGCAGCCTACACTGCCCTTCAACAAGAGTTTAGCACCCAAGAACACCTCCACACAGGCTGAAACAACCTTCCCTTGTCTCGTCCCTTTAGGGAGCTACCTCGACCTCCCTTACAACAAACTCAGCCCTCCAAAAGACCAATAAAATAGACCTCTATTACCACAATGTTCAGTTCTCCTTTGTTATGGCTAAGACAGAGATTCCCTTGCCTTCAACGAGTTCCTTTTCTTCTTGTGCATTGCCTGCTAGGGCATCATCTAGGACAACATTTACACTTCAAGCTTAGGCTCCTTCCCTACTACATCTAGGGCTTCCTCCTCTTAGAGTTATCTTCCACTAGAACCCAAAACAAGTGGAGAGAAATCAAGAATGAAGTGTGTGTTCAAATGACTATCAAGTCACCTCCTTTTATACTAAAACGTTGAGCACACATGGGAGTTATTTGGTTGTTGGCCGACCTTGACGAATTGTCCCATAACACAAATAAATTCATATCGCCATGAATACTTATCAGAATCGGAAGATCTTTAGATCAATCCTACAACTCTTGATGAGATGGATCCAAGAAAAATATCAGCTGCTATAAATAAAATGACCCACATGGAGTTTGGCCCTAGTTGCCAATTTAACACTCCCTCTCAACTAGGGAGAACTCCATCTGTTGATCCATCTGCCAGATTGTACTATCTCTGCCATCAGTGCCCTGCACTGCTCTGCTCTGCTGAACCATGAGGAATTGGTCGAGAATGTCTCATACCATTCTCTACTGACCCGAAGTCAGTCCCATATGAAGAGAGTGCGTCATACCACTCTTACTGATCCCAGATCAATTCCAAAAGAGAGTGAGTTATATCACTCTCACTGATCCGAAGTTAGTTTCATTGATCCCAAATCAATATCATAAGAGAGTGTCTCAAATCACTCATACTGACCCAAAGTCAGTTTCATTGATCCCATATCAATATCAAAAGAGAGTGTCTCAAACCACTCATACTGATCCCAGATCAGTTCCAATAGAGAGTGAGCTATATCACTCTTACTGACCCGAAGTCAGTTCCAATTGATCTCAGATCAATGTCGGTCATCCTAGCATAGGAAGTACGGTAGATACACGATGCGTCCATCGATACTACTATGGTCCCTAACCCCATTTCCCTACTCATTGGCCAAATGAGAGGTACTTCCCATGAGTCCCAGACTGCATGGTTAGGATACCTCGACAGGAGAACCACTCATCCTATCCATAAGTCACCACGGGGTATCACAGGGAAAGGCTGAACCATTCACCCTGTACCCAGCGCACCACTAGGGGAGGGTGAGTCATCCTATGGTCGCTTGTTGCTCCAAGAAGTACCCCAAGCCCCCCGGAGCTCGCAGAGCTCAATGCATGCATCATACAGGATCCTCATAAGAGGATCTCTCAACGAATCCAAGTCATCTTGGAAAGTCACAAATTTGACCTTTCCTCGGGGCTTCAACAAAATGTATGCGACTTGCACATCAGTCGCAATGCGATGGAGCCTTCTTGCTCATCAATGTACCATATCCCAGATAAAGTGGTACCTGATGTCTATATGCTTGGAGCGATCATAACACACGGGATTCCTACACTGTGGAATCCCCCTCTAGTTGTCACAGAAGATCATGGTGGTATCCATCGTGTGTCAAACAGCTCACTGAAGAGCTTCCTCAACCAGGCAGCTTCACACGAGGTCATACTCGTAGCTATGTATTCGGTCTCAGCAGTGCTCAAAGCAATCGTCTTCTGCTTCCTGCTCATCCAGGATATCGAAGTGGAACCCAAAGAGAACCAACACTTAAAAGTGCTCTTGCGATCCTCCACAGTGCCTGCCCAGTCAGCATTCGAATGATCATGCAGCTTCACATTTCCGGCAGTGTATCTCAATCCATGAGAGATTGTGCCCCAATGATATCTCAGAAGATTCTTGTCACCAATCCAGTGAGGCTCAACCATATATTCAACATGCTAACTGCAAAACATATATCCAAACGGGAGTTCACCAAGAACATCAATGATAGAATGAGTTTATGAAACTCAAAGGCATTTCCCAAATCAGGTCCGGCATCCCTACCACATATTTCTGAAAATTAAGATCCATCGAGGTAGCCATGGGCTTGCAGTTCACCATTCCAAATTCGGAATCCAACTCCCTCTTACATTTGCAAATGAGAGGGTCTGCACCTGTCAGAAAGAGGTCGTCCTCATAAGGTGCCAGTATGAGAGGTCTATCATCCACAACCTTCAAGCAATGGTTTGGATCGACTTCACTCCTAGTGAATCTTAGCTTCATCAAACAGCTATCAATCCTCTCATATTAACCTCGGGGTGTTTTCCTTCAAGCCATAGAGGGCTTTATTCCACCTGCATACATGAGATTCCCGATCATGAATCTCAAATCCCTCGAGTTGTTCTAAACCCATGGAACTGCTATATGAGGGGAATGGTCCCCTTTTTCCTTCGGTACATCTTGGACATGTACCTTATGCTCTTCTTGAATTCAGGCATCCCTGTCCCTATCTGACTCACATCGGGTAGGGCCCCTTAATAAGCAGACCTCCGGTGCTATAGATCAGATGTGTCAACTGACATGGTCCTCAATGGACCATCCTGCAACTTGATACAAATTTCCAATCCTGAACTCAAGGATAAAAGCATCTTTGAAAATTCTATTTTCAAACACGTACCTTTCCATCGATGAATGCCACCTTGAAACCTTTGACTTCCATTGCCGAAATGGACACCAAGTTCCTCTTGCGATCAAGTACATAAAGAGATTCTTGTAAATGGACCAAGTTACCCTCATTCAATTGAGGGGTAACATTCCCTACACCCTTTCCGGGATAGGTAGCATTGACTCCAAGTATAATCCCACGATTGTTTCCATCTCTACCAAATTAGAGAGTGCACCCGTCTATCCAATGAAGTGCCTTGAAGCACTACAATCAATAAGTCAGATTCCCAAAGACTCTGGAGGAGAGGGCCAATATAACATAATTCTTCTTTATCTTATCAGAAACTAGCTCCCGACTTCTAAAACTCGATTTCCTCAACAAGAATTCGATCTCCCTCTAGGCTTTGCGCTGCCATTGCGTCAACTCTATGTGGGCCAGTGTCAGCCTCTTCTAGACGTCATTTTGCCCTCTCTCTACCTTATACTCTCTAGCCTAGGAAAACTCCTCATCGGATACTATCCCTACCCCTCGCTGCAAAAGATCACTTCGAATTTCTCTCCAGCAGCTGCTCTACTTCAGAAATTCGATCTTCTGATCTCCCCTCGATGTGTTCTCCAAGTGCCCCTCAAGCCTCTTCTTATATCTTTTTGTTGGACAAGCAACGACCCAGATTAACTTGATCATTTTGCCTTGATCATTTTGGCTTGATCCTCATCTTCTTCTAGAAGTTACACCCACAGTTTAGATTAATACCCATTAATTATTCTAATTTCCTAAGATTAGACTTAGGGACCCATTCAAAATAATGAATTATTTTAATAAAATTGTCTCTGGGTGGAATTTCCCAAAATGATTTCTAAGTATTGGAGAGTGCATGTATCTAAGATTCCCTGCAAATTTTGAGACTTAGAGCACATCTGATGCTACCAGAAATCAACACAAACGAGCAATTGTGAAGACCTCCATCAACAAAAGCAATAGTAAATGTTTGAAAGGTGATAAGGAAGAAGAAAATGTGGCCCCTGCATCAAAGGGTCCTATCCAAGGACAGAGGGCAAAAAAAGGACCTATCGAAGGTCAAGTGCTTCAGGTGTGGTGAGTTTGGCCACTACAATTCTCAGTGTCCTCAAAGGAAGAAGGACAAGCAGGGGAAGCAGGACCAAGTGTCAACATCTGCAAAGATAGACAAATTGTCCTCTAGGTTGGACGAAAACTTTGCCACGTTTGCAGCTATACCCCCAGGAGTGAGGTGAAGCGATACAGAGCTATAGTCCTAGAGTTGTGTAGAGGATTGAGTAGGGTCCATTGAGGTGTCTTCTCCATGCATCATTACCTTGCTACAAGGGTCTACAGTGTTCAGTAGCAGGATGGATAAATGTCAATTGATGCATCAGATTCCAGAGAGAGTTGCAAACTAGTTGCAGTCACGTGCTAAGGAGCGCATAACAGTGTTTTGATAGCGAAGCAGGAGGCTCAGTAGCAGAGTTAGCTACAACACAAATTCTCCACTGGAGAGTGTGTGAAAAATCGATAAAACCCGAATCCTACTATAGTAACTGATGATATCTCTCCTATTTGTTAAATTACTTAAACAAATTATTTGCAGTTTTCTACAGAAAATATCAAAATACATACACTGCAGCCTTCACAAAATAAAAAATACTGCGGAAAAAAAAAATGCTTAAGAATAAATGCACACACATATACACAGTTATTTTTGGACTAAATTCCCCAGAAAAACCCAACGTGGGAAAACCGGTGCAGTAGTTGAGGGTTTGATTATTATGTAGTAGTAATCTGAGTACAAATCATTGGATGCCCAAACTGGCTATCCGATACAGAGAATAAACTGGCAAAGGGGAAGTGATAAAATATCTCACACTGTCACTGGAGATTCGACACTAATTCCGGCTCTGGATGAGCTGCCCTACGCTATCTCTGCGTAGTCTTTGCGTAGGCTCACGCAGTCATTGCGTCATAGCTCAAGGGACTGTGTCACCTTCTCCTTCTGATCTTTTGCCCACTGGAAACTCGACTCCCTAGCCTTCCCGACTCACACCGCGACTTCTGGCTCTGGATCTCGACTGCTCCCCAGCAAAATTGTGGACTCCCTCTGAAGCACTGCATTGCCTCTCTGGACCTCTCAATGCCTTCTCTGCCTTGCACTCACCAGGACTGGAAAAATCCCCTCCAATCTACTATTCCTGCCCCTCACTGCAAGAAGATCACTCAATCTCTCTCCAGAAGCGCTGCTACTCTTGAGAATTTGATCTCTAGATCTCACTACTTCGATGTGTTCTCCAAGTGCGCATCAAGCTCCTTCTTATAATCTCTCGTTGGAGCACCAACGACCAAGATTAAAACATAATCAAAGGCTAAGATTAACTGGGAGTTGATCCTCGTCTTTATCTAGAAGATTCACACCATATTTAATTAGCACCCTTTAATTAATCACATTTCCTAAGTTTAGACTTAGGAATACATTAAAAATGATTAATTGGTCTAATTAAACCATCTCTAGGTGGAATTTTCCCAAACGATTTCTGGGTCTCGGAGAATGCATGTGTCTTAGCCTCTCTGCAAAATTTGGAAGCTAGAGCACACCCAATGCTACAAAAATCAACAAAGTGCAGAGACTAGTAGTAGTCAGATGCTCAGGAGACACATGTAGCACAGAGAGTTGATTCAATATTCCGGATGCTTCTCAGTTGTAGTAGCAGCAACAACATTTGAGAGAGAGTTACAGTGCAGATGGAGAGTTGGTAGCAGTATAGTAGTGTTAGCAGCAACACATATGCCACATCAGAGTTGCGTAGTGGTTGGTGGGCAGTGGCAGGCAGTCACAGTAGCTAGACATCAGTAGCATATGGAGGATGATGCAGAGACAGGATTTTGGGGCAGTTCAACATCAGAACACCTTCCTCGCTCTTAGGGAGTGTTAGTTTTTGTAGCATTAGATGGTGTTCTAGTCTCGACACTTGTGAGAGAGGCTAAGAAACATTAGGACTCCATAACCCAAAAAGGTTTCAATAAAATCCACCTAAAGATGCCTTAATTAAGTTAATTAATCGGTGATTAAATTTTCCCTAGGTCTAACTTAGGGAAAATGATTAATTAACATAAATTAATTGAGGAAGGTGAGATTTCTCTAAAAACTCACACAAATCAACTAGGAAATAATCTCAGCCATTGATTAAGTTTTAATCTTGGTCATTGGAGTCCCACAGTGAGATTATAAGAAGTCAATGGGTAGACGAAGGAACACACTTGAGATCGATTTCCTTGGGCAGTTCGACTTTCCAGAGAGCAGCAACATTCAGTCGGAAAGGTTCGAGCTAGAGAGTTGACACAGAGACAGAAAGGGGCAGAGACAGTGAATACAGAGGAAGTTTTCCAGTTTCAGAGAGTTAGAAAGAGGAGGCCGAAAATTTTCTCTGCACATAGCCTCAAGTGGGCAATTTGATTTAGCTAAAGGGGAAACCATTTTCAGTTCTAGAGGCCGGGAAGATTTTCTAGAGGGTCGAAGAAGCATTTTTCCTAGTCAGCAGCAAGCAAAATGACTAGATTGGCAGTTGTTTTAGGCAGTGCATTTGGCAGGCAGCGCTAGGGTGACGTAGAGCCTACGCAAACCACTTGGATGGCTAGCTTTTCAAAGGTCAAATAGTGTTGAGATAGCTCGAAGAGAGGGTGAAATCCTTGGTAAATTTTTGCCAGTGTTCCTCTTAGATAGAGTCTCTAGTTTGGTGACACTTATTGTACTCAAGAGATAGATCGAAGAGAGGGTGAAATCCTTAGTAAATTTTTGCCAGTGTTCCTCTTAGATAGAGTCTCCAGTTTGGTGATACTTATTGTACTCAAAATTTTCTCACTACTGCTTAATAATAAAAATCCTCGGTTGTTGCACCGATTTTTCCCACATTGGGTTTTTTCGGGGACATTTGTCCAAAAAAAAGGTGTTATATTTTTGTGTAGTGCCAGTATTTTCTCAATTTCCATTTTATCTTCTGGAGTACTTTAATTTGTGAAGATTACTGTGTGATTAATTCATTGTTGCCGTAGCAATAAACTACTAAATTAATTTACAGTTAGAAGAATTAATTCCATTTGTTGCAATAGAATTTTAGTAGTGAAATTTTCACAAGATTCTAGTCTTCCATGTAAATGATTAAGTCAAACATACAATTACTGATGTCACTTCGAAAATTTTCAAACCATTGTAATGATTCTTGAGAGAATACTAGCCACATGAATGTTTTCTAATGTCACTTTTGGTTTTCATCACCCAAAACAGTGTTACAACATGTATGCTAATTTCATGTGCAACTCAAGGAGTTAATTCCATCAAATTCATTAATGTCTTATGGATAGAAAACAAAGCTCTATCAAAAATTGGAAAAAATGAATAGACCTTACACTAAGTCACTCAAATGCCATTATTTAGTCATGTCCAACCTCTCGGATGCCCTTCATCAGGCCTGTTACCCACCATTTTGTGGGTGATATCCTTGGGAAAGTTTTTTTCCCCAAGATGGTCTTCAGCTAGCAGCACCTTGCAGGCACCAACTAGGTCGTGCCATTTCTCCGCCACTTAATCCAGCCATGTAGTCCCTTGCCCATCTCCCATGATCGTATGTTTGAAGGTGGGCCTCCCGAACCTAAAGATATGCCTTGTCATTTGGCAATTGAGTATTGTAGTTTGCTTATCATGGACACTTATGGGCATGGATTAATGGGGGGATTCGGCGAAAAGAATGGGCTAGGTCTGAGCTCTTGCCCCCTAGAGCTCTTAACATCTCCCTCTACGTTGCTGATGTCTAACATCACTGCCCACCAACTACTGCACAACTCTAATTTGTGTTGCATCCGTGTTGCAGCTGAATCTACTGAACTGCTGTCAACTACTGCATCTGCACTGCAAATCTGTTGTTGTTGCCACTGCAACATCTGCAAAGGAAAAACATCCAAAATACTGAACTAATTGTGTTCAGTATGATGCATCTGTCGTCCAAGTTCTAACTGCTACTAGACTTTGCATTGTCACTAAAGCTTCTGCGCTACTGCTGACTCTGCTCTGTGCCCACTGCACTACTGCCAACACTAGCTCTACGTTGCTTAGTATCTGATTGCTACTAGCCACTACATCTGTCACTCTGGCACCTAATTGCACCACCTGACACTGGTCCATCCTGCTACTGCTGACTATGGGCTCCCGTAGAAAGGTCTTGATCCAAGAGGTGGACTCCTCAAGGTTCTTGCCCATCTGTAGTTCTTTCAAACTACAGTACTAGATAACCCCACCTCTCCCCTGGAGGTATCTGAGAAATCATGGCAAGCTCCTCCTACTCGATCTCTGCGGTTGCAGCCTGCGAATCATGTTTCTCATCCTTGTCCTTCTTCTTGAGAGGACACTACGTAGCGTAGTGACCAAATTCACCACACCAGAAACATTTGATCTTAGAAACGTCCTTTTTCTTCCTCTGCTACTCTTGATGCCCCTTTGATGCAAGGGCTACATTCTCCTCCACCTCCTTGGGCTTCATCCCATTGTTGCTGCTGCCATCAAGTTTGCACTTGACTAAGTCTCACCTCACCTCTTCTTGTTGAAGAGCGGCCCACATCCCTTCCCAATTCGGCAATTTCTCACTGCCCAGGATACTCTGGACAAATACTTGCCATTATTCTGAGACTGAATTCAAGGCCAACCTCACCATCTCCATAGTCTGAGGTGATGATCCTATAGGTGCCAACTGATCTCAGACTTGTTGAAGCTTCGATAGGAACGGATCAATGTGTTCCCCCTTCTGCATCCTCGCAGATCTCATTTTCTCCTCCAAGTACATCTTCCGCTACTTAGAAGATCCTTGATACAGCGCAGCCAAGGCATCCCACATCTCTTTGGTCGTCCCTTTTCTAGCAATGTGACATAGAACGTGATCCCTCACTCCGTCGGGGATCAACTGCCTGGCCTTCGCCATCTTAGCTTTGTACTTCTTGATTGGATCTGCACATACAGGTTCAGCTACCACACTATTGACATAAGCTTTGAGATCATGCTCATCTAGAAGGCAGGAGATCCTAGCCTTCCAGATCACATAGTTGGATGCTCCGTCCAATCAATCTTGATCTCTCAGCCCATTAGCTACCATCTCTGCCAACAAAAAGTCGAACTACTCCCTCTTATCCTCTACACAGCTGCTAGGCTGGCCTACGCACTCCCTGCTAGAGTTAGTAGATCTGCTCCTTGCCATTGTTGCTTAGCAACTGAGAAATATAATTCCTTGGCTCGGAATTCACTGAGGAGGAAATTCCCTCAAAAGGTGTCTTCTTCCTTCTTCTGACATTTTTTCGACCCAACAACTGTTGCAAAAAACTACATCCCACCTGAAGACTGCTAATTGTTGAATCTACTACTATGTTGCTCTGTCTGCCACTGAAAAATCACGAAATGGAAATCTTACCTCTATCAACTCTCAGAGAGAGTTTTTCCTCGAGAATCGTGCCCTCCTAGCCTGGACTGCGCAATCCCTCTAAGGATTCGACCTGCTGCCTATGCAACACTTTGATCTCCCTCCTTCTCTTCAACGTTGCGCTCTTCCGATCTGCTCACTTGCTTCACCTATTCTCTGATACCATGTGAAAATTTGGACTGCAGCAAACTGATATTACTTCTCCTACTTGTTAATTCATGCAAGTTATTTACTATGTTACACTATAAATATTGAAGTAATTATGATTGCAACCTTCACTAATTAAATTATATGCGGAAACAAGAAATAAGAATAAATAACACATACACAAGTGACATTGTTGTTTTTGGACAAATGTCCCCAGAAAAACCCAATGTGGGAAAACCGGCGCAGAAGCTGAGGGTTTGTATTATTATGCAGTAGTTTCTAAATACAAACTTTGGATGCCTTATTGGCTATCCAATACAGAGAATTTGACTGGCAGAGAAATAGTGAGAAATACCTCACACTGTCACTAACTCAAGTGCAAAGTATCCATGGAGTTCACAACAAACAGAGCAACAAAGGCAGCATGAGGAGTTGGTTGAACCACCCACCACTTGCAGTCGAACCAACAAAGAATTTCGTCAAACGCCAAGGGATGCAAAGGAGTTTATGGGAGCTCCTAGGAAGGGCAAGAGAGAACACAGACAACCAAACAGGTAACAAGTGTTGGTGGCACAAAATGTTGAGCCTTCCAGCTATCATGAGGCTGCACATCATCAAGTGTGGCAAGATGCCATGGTGGAGGAGTATAGCTCCATCATGACAAATAGGTAGTGTCGAGACCTATGGATAGGTTAGTTGTGTGCTCCCAGTGGATCTATAAGATCAAGTACTGCAGATGGCAGCGTGTAGAATTGCAAGGCTAGGTTTGTGGCAAAGGGGTATGCGCAAAAGGAAGGCATAGATTATGAGGATACCTTTGCCCCAATTTTCTAATTCACTTCCATCCGGTCAGTTATATCTCTAGCAACATGGATGGGATGGTAGTGTCACCAGATGGACGTCAAGACAACATTCTTGAACAAGGTGATAGAGGAGGAGGTATACATAGAATGTGAAAATTCCGCAAAGTAGAACCCCTACTACAACAACTGATTAAACTTCTCCTATTTGTTAATTTCTGCAACAAATTATTTATTGCTTCCTACAGCAAATATCAAAACTAATACACTACAGCCTACACCAATTAAATAATATGCCCAAAACAAGAACAGAACAATAGAGAAAGATACAACACAAATGACACAATATTTTTTGGACAAATGTCCCCGGAAAAATCCAATTCGGGAAAACCGGTGCAGCAGATCTAAGGGTTTTTATTATTATGCAGTAGTTTTCTTAATACAACTCTGGATGCCCTCCCGACAATCTAGTTACAGACAAATAAACTGGCAGAAGAAATTTGTGAGATTACCTCACTCTACCTGGCAAGTTCCGGTTGATTCGACAGCGAAACCAACTTGTGCCAGAATATTTTTTGCGCTACCTCTATGTGGGCCCTGCGTCAGCCTCAAAGGCTCTGCATCAGCTCAACTGGGAATCGATTTGCCCTCTGGAGCAATTTCCATCCCTCACAGCGCAAAAATGTCAGCGCCCTCAGCAAATTCAAACTTCTACTTGGATAACTGCGTTGCTTCTGCGTGAGCCCTTCTAACTCATCATCAACCTCTGCATGAGCCCTTTTGACTCAGTATCAACCCCTCCCGGGTCCTACACTGCCTCCTTTTGGTGTCTCTATGCCTTTCTGCTGCGTATCCTGGGCTATAGAGAACATACTCTAACCCAACTATCCATGCCCCTCACTGCACAAGCTCACTATTGATATTCTCCCGACAACTACTCTGCTTGAGAAAATCAAACTTCTAAACTCACTTTGTGTGTCTTCCAAGTGACCCTCAAGCTTCGTTAAATAATCTCCTCATTGACATTCAACAGCGCAAATTAGATTCTAATCAATGGCTAAGATCATTTTTGCTTGATCCTCATCTTCTTATAGAAGTTACACCGACAGTTTATATTAATACCCTTTAATTATTTTATTTTCCTAAGTTCAGACTTAGGGTCCCATTAAAAATAATTAATTATTTTAATAAAACTATTTTTTGGTGGAATTTTCCAAAATGCTTTCTGGGTTATTTGGAATACATGTTCCCGAACCTCCCTGCAAAATTTGAGACTTATAGCACAGCCGATGCTACCATAAATCAACACTCCCTCTTAGCAAGGAAAGTTCTCTGGTAATGCACCCTGCTGGAACATTACTCTGTTCTATAACATCTCCCTCTATGCTGCTGATGACTGACATGTTGTCCACCAACCACTGCGCAAGTGTTTCATCTATACAGCTGTTGACCCTGCCACTGTCAACACTGCATCTGTACTGCAACTCCCTCTAAATTTTTGCATTCGTGCTGCTGCTGGCACTACCATTGCCAACTGCTCCTGCACTACAAATTGTTGTGGCTAATCCATCAATAACGGAAAAACATCCCAAATTACTAAACTAATTGTGTTCAATATGATTCCATGTGAATGTTGGACTGCTAGTCTCTGCGCCAACCCTCTGAATCTTCTGCGATGCTACTGACCACTGCTTTGTGCCATCTGCACTACTACCAACTCTGCTCTGCGTTGTTCAGTCTCTAGCGCTCCTAGCCACTGCAACTGTCTCTCTGACACTCCTCAGCACCATCCGACACTAGTCCATCCTGCTATTTCTGATTTGGGCTCCCGTAGCAAGGAATTGATTTGAGAGGTGGGCTCCTCAAAGATCCTGCCCATCTGTAGCTCTTTCAAACTACAACTCTAAATCAGCCCACCTCCCTCTTGGAGGTATCTCAGCTATCATGGTGAATTCTTCCTCCTTAGTCTTCATGGGTACAACCTTCGAATCGTGATTCTCATCTTTGTCCTTCTTCCTGAGAGGATACTATGTTGCGTAGTGACCCATCTCACCACACCTGAAGCACTTGATCTTCGAGACATCCTTCTTACGTCTGCACTGCTCCTGCTGCCCCTTCGATGAAAGGTTGAATTCTCCTCCTCCTCCTTGGGATTCAACCCATTACTACTGCTTCCGCCAAGCTTACACTTGACCAAGTCTCTCCTCATCTCCTCTTGCTTGAGAGTTGCCCACATCTCATCCCAATTCGGAAAAGTCACCCTTCCCAGGATACTCTTGACAAAGATTTGCCACTCATATGAGACAGAATTGAGGGTTGGTATAACCAAATCGGAATTTTGAGGTGTAGACCCCACAGCTAATAACTCATCTTGGGTTTCCTAAAGCTTTGTGAGGAATGGATCCACACGCTCCCCCTTCTGCATCTGTGCAAATCGCAGCTTTTGCTCTAAGTACATCTTCCGATGCTCGTAAGATCCTTGATACAACGTAGACAATGCATCCCACATCTCCTTAGCAGTCCCTCTGCTAGCGATGTGACAGACTACATGATCTTTCACTTTGTCGAGGATCATATGCTTTGCCTTCGCTATTTCTGCCTTTACATTTTCAGCGGATCTACATCTGCAAGCACAAACACCACGCTGTCGACATATGTCTTGAGGTCATGCTCATCTAGAAGGAATGACATCCTTACCTTCCAGATCACATAATTGGATGCTCTGCCCAATCTATCTTGATCCCTCAAGCCACTGATTTCCATTTCTGCCATGAAAATTGTCGAACTACTCCTCTCTGCTTCTTACTGCTGCTACTCAACCAATAAGAAAATGGACTTCTTGGTGGGAAGTCTTTTGAGGAAAAATTCCCTCACAGTGCTTCTCTTCTCTTCTGACATCTTTCTGCCCAGCAAAACGATCTGCAGAAAAACTGCATCCCACCAGCTCTTCCTCACGCTAAGGCTTCAACGATGCTCCCTCTGCCATGGCAAGATCTCGATCTAGAAGCCCTTCTCTCTGTCGACTCACTCAGAGAGAGTCTACCTCGAAATTCACCCCTCCGGTTAGGACTGCGCAAGCCCCTCTGGGGATTCGAACTGTTGCCTCCTGCATCTTTTTGGATACAGTGTTGGGTTCTCTGGCATTGTTCTTCCTGCTTCACCTGCATTGCTCCAATACCATGTGAAAATTCCACAAACCAGAATCCCTAATGCAACAACTGATTAAACTTCTCCTATTTGTTAATTTCTAAAACAAATTATTTACTGCTTCCTACAACAAAAATCGAAGCTAATACACTGCAACCTACACCAATTAAAATATATGCCCAAAACAAGAACAGAACAATAGAGAAAGATACAAGACAAATCACACTATTTTTTGGACAAATGTTCCCAGAAAAACCCAATGCGGGAAAACCGGTGTAGCAAATCTGAGGGTTTTTATTATTACGAAATAATTTTCTAAATACAACTCTGGATGCCCTCCCGGCAATCTAGTTATAGAGAAATAAACTAGCAGAAGAAATTTGTGAGATTACCTCACTCTACCCGGCAAGTTCCAGTTGATTGGGCAGCTAAACCAATGTGTCCCTAGCTATTTCTGTGCTGCCTCTGCATGGGCCCTGCATTAACCTCAAAGGCTTTGCGTCATCTCAACTGGGAATCGATTTGCCTTTTGGAGCAGTTTCCAGCCCTCCCAGCTCAGAAATGTCAGCTCCCTCAACAAATTTGGACTTTTGCTTGGAGAACTGCACTGCTTCTGCGTGAGCCCTTCTAGCTCAACATCAACCTCTCCATGAGCCCTTTTGGCTCAGCATCAACCCCTCCTGGGTCCTGCGCTGCCTCCTTCTGGTGTCTCTCTGCCTCCGTTGCGTATCCTGGGCTCTAGAGAAGATACTCCAACCCAACTATCCCTGCCCCTTACTGCACAAGATCACTGTCTATATTCTCCTGGCAGCTGCTCTGCTTCAGAAAATCGAACTTTTGAACTCACTATGTGTGTCTTCCAAGTGACCCTCAAGCTTCCTTAAATAATCTCCTCGTTGACACTCAACGGCCCAGATTAGAAGCTGATCAATGGCTAAGATTATTTTTGCTTAATCCTCGTCTTCTTCATCTTATTTTCCTAAGTTTAGACTTAGGGTCCCATTAAAAATAATTAATTATTTTAATAAAATTGTTTCTTGGTGGAATTGTCCAAAGCGTTTTCTAGGTTCTTTGGAATACATGTGCCTAAACCTCCCTGCAAAATTTGAAACTTAGAGCACATTCAATGCTACCATAAAGCAACATAGAATAGCCAAAGGGCTTCAGGACACGTGAGAGGGGCACACACGTGTGCAAATTGACGAGAGCACTATATAGGCTCACATAAGCTACCAAGGCATGGTGTGGTTAGATTGAAAACTACTTGGAACGGATGGGATTTGTCAAGAGTGATGCAGATCCCAACCTCTACTATCTAATGGTAGAGGGTGACCCATTCATCCTAATGTTGTATGTGGATGACCACTTTCTGACAGGGTCATCAAGGCTCATAAAGGACTGCAAAAGGAACCTAGCAGCAAAGTTTGACATGAAGTATTTGGGACTGATGCATTACTTCCTAGGCCTAAAGGCATGGCAGAGGGATGTAGAGACCTTCCTTGGTCAAGAGAGATATACTACAAAAATCCTAAAGAGGTTCAGGATGCGGGATTGCATACCTATGGCCACACGTATGATTACAAACTAGAGGAATATTGATGCATAAGAGGATGAGGGTGTTGACCCAACCTTGTATAGACAGCTCATCAGTTCACTCATGTATCTCGTCAACACCAGGCCAGATATCTGCTTTGTCGTCAACACCAGGCCAGATATCTGCTTTGTCGTCAACACTCTCAGCCAGTTTATGATGGGACCTAAGAGAGTCAACTACCACAAATAGGTAGTCTTTCCCCTTCCTAGTTGTTGGTAAACCTCCCACAGAAGTCCATGGAGGTTCAGGGTGCAGGATTGTAGGCCTATGGCCATGCCTATGATTACAAACTAGAGGAATATCGATGCATCATAAGACAAGGACATTGACCCAACCTTGTATAGACAGTTCATCGGTTCACCCATGTATCTGGTCAACAACAAGCCAGATATCTGTGTCACGGTCAATACTCTCAGTTAGTTTATGGTGGGAACTATCAAATTCCATTGGACAACAACAAGACATATAAAAACAATGCTCCTTGGTATCCCAAAGTGCACCCAAACAAGTTTGTTGTTTATTGCCCACTAATGGTCTTTTTATAGGGCATTAGAACACACATCTTGTTGAACCTATCAGCTACCACAAATAGGTAGTCTTGTCCCTTCCTGATTGTTGGTAAACCTCCCACAAAGTGCATGGAAATTCTTTACAAAGAATGAGTAGATATAGGAAAGGGATGATATAGACCATATTTCCTATCACTGGGCTTGCTAGTAAAACAAAACATGCATCCTCTTATGAACCTAGCTACCTCTTCTTGCATCTTAGGCTAGTACACATACCTTTGCAATTTGGTCATTGTCTTCCCTACACCAAAATGCCCTGCAACCTTAAAGGTGTGAGCCATTCTGATTAACCTTAGTTGCTCACCATTGGGAACACATAACATATCTAACCTATAGAGTAACCCATTCTGGAGATGGTAATCAACTATGTTGTCACCATCATGCACATGAATTTGGATTTGCAACTATTGAAACACCAACTTGAAGTCATCATCCGTTGTATATGTCTCTTTGTATGCATCATGGGTGAAAGGTTCCATGTGCATAAGAGTTCCCAAAGTTGTGATCTTTGATGTGGGTGGCCTTGAAAGCGTGTCAGCCAACTTGTTTGTGTTTCCCTTCTTGTTCTTGATCAATAAATAAAACTGTTGTAAAAACCCCATCGACTTGTAATGCCTTGTCTATTGTAGCTTACTTTGGGCCTACAAGTACTGTAGTGGCTTGTGTGATCTCTATGGATTACTATATCCTTTCCCATTAGATAGTGTTTCTGCTTTTCCACAACTTGCATTAAGGTATAGAGCTCCTTGTCGTAGGTAGGGTAGTTGAGAATCACCCCATGAAATACTTCAGAATGGCAACATATAATCCTTCCTCCTTGCATCAAGATCGTTCCAATAAAATACCTACTCATATTTGATTCCACCAATGTTGCATGAAGTGGGGACTAAGCAAGTGCATTTTTGGGAAGCAAAGCATTGGAAGCGTCATTTTCCAAGAATCCTTGGAGGCATCTATTATATATATATATCTATTATATATTATAATATTATTTATTATATATATATATATTATATTGTTAATATTATTTTTCATATATAATAATATATTATATTATATATATTATATATATATATATTATATTATATATATTATATATATTTGTATGTATATAGATATATAAAATAGATTCTTCCAAGGATTCTTGGAAAGTGATGCTTCCAATGCTTCACTTCGCAAAAACGTACCTGCGTCTTCCCCACTTTATGCAACATTGGTAGAATCAGATAAGAGTAGGCATGTTATCGAAGCAATGTTGATGCATGGATAAAGGCTTGTATGCCACCATTCTGAAGTATTTCATGGGGCGATTTTAACCTACTGTACCTATGAGAACGAGCTTTATACCTTAATGCAAGTTGTGAAGAAGTGAAAACCCTATTTGATGGGAAAAGAGATAGTAATCCACGAAGATCACACTAGCCACTACAATACTTGTAGGCCCAAACTAAGCTACAATAGACAAGGCATAACAAGTGGATGGGATTTTTACAACAATTTCGTTTAGTGATCAAGCACAAGAAGGGCAACACAAAAAAATTGGTCGACATGCTTTCAAGTCCACCCACATCAAACATCACAACTTTGGGAACTCCTATGCACATGGAGCCTTTAACCGATGATGCATAGAGAGAGGCATATACAAAGGATGAGGACTTCAAGGAGTTGTTTCAATAGTTGACAATCCAAATTCATGTGCATGATGGTGACAACATAGTTGACTCCCATCTCTAGAATGGGTTACTCTATAGGTTAGATATGTTATGTGTTCTCAATGGTGAGCAACTACAGTTGATCAGAAAGGCTCACACCTTCAAGGTTGCAAAGCATTTTGGTGAAGGGAAGATAATGACGAAATTGCAAAGGTATGTGTACTAGCCTAGGATGCAGGAAGAGGTAGCTAGGTTCATAAGGGGATGCATATTTTGTTGTATTAGCAAGCCTAGTGACAAGAAGGGACAAGACTACCTATTTGTGGTAGTTGATAGGTTCGACAAGATGTGTGTTCTAATGCCCTGTAAAAAGACCATCAGTGGGCAAGAAGCAACAAACTTGTTTGGGTGCACTTTGGGATACCAAGGTGCATTGTATGTATGTCTCGTTGTTGTCCAATGGACTTTCATAGGTCCCACCATAAACTCACTGAGAGTGTTGACTGCGAAGCAGATATCTAGCCTATTGTTTACCAGATACATAAGTGAACCGATGAACTATCTATACAAGGTTGGGTCAATGTCCTCATCTTCTGATGCATCGATCTTCCTCTAATTTGAAACTCTATGAACTTTCCATGCTAGATCAGGAAGAGGAACATGTCCTACCTTCTATAGAGGATTTGGCACCAAAAGCTTAAGCAGAGTTGACAAAGGATATAGTTTTGTAGAAAAGGTCCAAAACTACAAGAAAAATGCAAAATCACCCTTGGCAGATTGAGTTGGAATGACAACTTCTAAGCAATGCTAAATGGTACACCCGAGAGAAGGTGGAGGAAAAATTTCCTCACCTCATTCAATAAAAGTTTTTGGGAACCAAAAGCTTCCCAAATTGGGGAAGTATGATCCATATTGCATCATTATATTATTTCTCATCCATCTTCATGCTTTCATAGTGGAAAAGTTGTAAGAATCAACTCATATGACTATTTTTATCGACGGTTCCCAGCTTGTTGAATTGGGGTCTAAAACATTTTGGAAGCAGTCTGAGGCATTAAACAACATTTTTGGGGGGTAAAACTTCGTTGATTAATTGTTGCACCCTCTAGTGTTATTCAACACATAGAAACCTTTCCAACGGCACAATAATTGCCTCAATCAGAATCTGTGTGCAAAACTTATGCTAAACAAAAGTTGATCTTCTTGTTTTTACCACCATGATTCGTGAGGATGCCACATCAACACCCGTTATCCATAGAAAAGGGGCTAGCCACATGACCATGATGAAGAAGACTTAATAAGAGCCAATACTGTAACTTACATAATATTTGAATAAGTCAAACTTAACCACTAGTAGGCTGTGGGATTGTGTTATAATTGGACCACTGGGAGGAAAAACGGTTCCATTCTATTTGAGTGCATTTTTTCCATAGATGAACAGAATAGTTGGTAGTGGATAGAGAGAGAGAAAATAGAGAGAGTTTGTGTAGTGTAGCATCCCACAGGCCACAAGTCCCACTCCTTTATACTTGTATCCATTTCCATGTAGAGAAAGAGAGAGAAGGACAACCCCACCTTCTAGCTAGGTTTTCCCCTGTAAAGTTTCCCAAATCATATCTTGTGTCCATTGTGGTTTGTGAGTTTTATTTCGCTATTTTCTATTTTCCATATTTTATCTATTGTATGCATAAGCACAACACAATAATTAATGGAGCCAAAAATGTAAGGAAATATTAACCTTCGTAGTGTATATTTCTGATTTTCAAATGTATTTTATTAGATCTATTATGACGAATTTCCCTATGGAATATCCAAGGCAATTTATAGATCAGTTATGCCCAAAGTGGTCTACTTAGCGAGAGGAACAAAACCAATGTTTCGGTTTTTTTGAGTTCCTTAAGGGCGTAGGAGATCTTTAGTTTGATTAATATTATGGAGATTTAACCAAGCATATGTGGCAGTTAGTGGACCTCTAGAGCTGACAAGGTATATTGCAAGTTACAACTAAGAAAATAGTACGCAAATGAGGTGGAATGCTTATTCAAATCAGCTAGCCATTGGAGATAGAGAAAGATGGCCAATAGTTTGACTTATTATGCATGGAAAAGTCAAGGAATGGATGAGACAACTATTGGTAAATTTGTTAATTTGGAAGCTCCGTGAGAAATTGCAATCATGGGACTAGATTCCTCTTTTTGGAGCACTCAATTTGGACAAGGGAAAGGGTATTTTTGAATTACAAAATTTCAGGTTGGCCCAAAAGATAAATTGGACACCCATGGATGGCTATAAATACAAGTCAAGTGATCCTCATTTGGACATCATCATGAAGCATTCTTTTATTCTCTTCTTTGGTTTTGGCTCACATAGGTCTGAAGCAGGTCTGCGAAGAATTGTTTCGCATGAAGTTGAAATGGCAGGGGTCTGAAGTTCGCATTTCTGCTGCACGCACATCACGTCTTCCCTGTGGTTGGAAAGTAGGGCATGTTTTTAACTTTTTGTCAATTGCCACAGTTGACTGTAGATGACTGAAGTTGATTACAATCTGGTGAAGTGATATCTGATTAGTACTTTTGCTAGAATCATCTTTTGTTTGGTTACTTTGATGGGATAATTCTCTTGGATGTTGTTTAGTTCATTTTCCTGGATAGGATTAGGGTTGAAGATATTAATCATTGTACTCTCTCTTGCTAAATCATTCAATGACAATCTAATAAGAAGAATAATTTGAAATGTTTTCCCTATAGTGGGTTTTGCCCTGGTCTCTGACCAATCCTAGAGTCGCTATGTGTGAATGATTTTCTTCTATTGTTCCTTTATGTTCCATCGCGTTGATGATGATGTTGTTCTTTCTATATAATTATATATGTTGTTGAATGATGTTGTGAAACTAAATAATGATACAATGTTGTGGGGTGAATTTAATATGCAAATGAAGAAATGCAATTATATAAAGCAAATAACAATATAGCCCTAAGAAAATTTAACACGGTATCAGCGCTAGGATGAAAAAAATCATTGAGATCACCCCTGTGAAGACAACTTTCATGGAAGCAAGAAAAGATGGAGGAAACCTAAAAAAATACTAGGGTTTGAAGGAAACCCTAGGTAATTTGTTTATTAGGGTTTGATGGATATTATGAGGGTAGGGTTTGGAAGAAACCCTGGATTATGACAGTTTCTACAATCTAGAAACCCTACCATGATCAATGTGAATATGTTCTAGCACTTGTGACAGGTTTGATGTAGCACAACATGGGGTAATCTTAATTAGGTTTGGTTGTTGATGAAGTTGGTTGGAATATAATGAAGGCAACAATGCTATATGGTCAATGGACAGCCATGACTCTTGAAGGTTGGTTCAAGAGGGATATGATCACCTCTCATTGAAGATAAGTACTTTTTAGATTTATGTTACTTCTTTGTGTCTTTACTTTTGTTTAGATTTATTTTATCATTGATTATACTTCCTGCATGTATAGTTGAGTATTTGGATACTTCTAATGTGCTAATGAGGTAAGATAGGTGGATCCTTCTTGAGGATCTTCTGAGGTGTAGGAAAAGATAGCTAGTGCTGGAAAAGGAAAGAGGCACCTCATGAAAAGTTGACAAAGTGCTTTCGCTGCCAATACCAAATAAGACGTTGCACAAGTATCTGAATACTACAAGGTATGTATGGTGTATTGCAATATTATGATTTAGCTGCAAGATTGGAAGGCAAGGTAAGGCCTAAGGTATGATGAGAATATCACCTTCACAAATGGCTCATGGATGCATATGTAAGTAAGTTTGATTTATGATACATGTGATATATTGGTGCTCTTGATATTTGCAAAGTATCTTACATTTTAGACATGATGGATTTCCTAATCCCATAAAGAAGGTTAGCACATTGATTCTTATATATGGTAGCTTGACACTATTGTTAATACTTGTGATAAGTATGATAAACATGATGATATAAGTGTAACAATAAGATTGATATCCGGGATCTTCTTGTTGACCTTGTCTAGATTTTAACTTGAACAAAGTGTTAAATTCGTATGCCCTAGCCCAATGGTTGAGTAATATGATAAAGACGTGACAGCGATAATAATCTTTGAAGTATGATGATACACCTGTTAGTTGCCCTAATCATATGACTCTAACCCTTGATGAAAGTTTGATGTCATGTTCATATGTGATGATGAAGTACTTTATGCTAACATGTTATGACCATGACGAATATATCTTTCAGAACCTAATATAGTTTGATTTCATGATCTAACAGTTCTTTTGATGCATGACAGTATTATGATAAACAGGTTGATACTTTAATGATGATGACTGAAGTGGCTTCCCATTTAGAGGGAGAAACTCTCCATAGGATCCCAACACCTATTATCATTTGCATTAAACGTATAGAAGATTCTCTATTGTTGAAGTAAGATTTTTTTTCAACATGAATAGACAAATATCTGATGTTGTTAGTATGCAACAAGTTTTGGTCTAAGAAAAGAATGTTTGTCCTAGTCTAAGCCCCAACTGCTACGAAAGAGGCTTAAGAGTGCAGTTATAAGCCTCCCAACGGCACAGAAGAAGGCCTATGGGTGAGGTTGTGCTTGTAGGACACAAGCTAAATCTCTATGCATAACCAGGAGCACAACAAGAGCATGACAAACCTACATACATGGAGCATATAATGGAGAGTTTTGTGAGCAGGGAAGTTTTTAAGATATACATAATGTTTGACCTACTATAGAGAATGTCAATGTCTTGGATAATCTTGTGTTTGTTGGGGATTGAAATATGCATATGTTGTTTGCCATGACCTGATCATTTGAGGTAATATATGATAGTATTTGGTAACAATTGCAAGGGCTTGACAATTTTTTTAGTTTTTGTATCATCAGATGTGTTCTAGCTACAAAATTTTGTGGAGTGGCTACAATACATGAGATCTCCAAAACCCAGAAATTGTTTCTGGAAATTCCAACTAGAAGTGACTCAATTAGATTATTAACCGTTTTTTAAATATTTTCTAAGTCTAAACTTATGGAACATGGTTAATTAATCAGTATTAATTGAGATAAGGTGTGAATCATCTAAAAACTCACACGGACCGATCCATAAATGATCCTAGCCATTGATTAAGTTTTAATCTTGGTTGTTGGTGCTCCAACAATGGATTATAAAAGAAAGTCGATGTGGTGATGGAGATCATCCAGTGCAAATACTCGGTTGCCCAAGGAGTTCGATTTTCTCAGTAGCAGCACCTCAGCAGAGAAAATAGAGCCGGAGGGTGAGTAGTAGGTGGAAAAGTAGAGCAGTAGCATTCAAGGAGGAACATTTCTAGTTCTCGGAAGAGTCGAAGGAAGGAAGGTCGAAATCTCCAGAGGGCCAGCGTAGACTCTACGCAGAGGGTGATGCAGGGAGCTTAACGCAGAGGCTGGGGAAGCTATTTCGGAGGCAAAAAATAGTTATGGGGTGAGAGAAAATTCTCACAATATTTTTAAAAGTACTTTCCTCATATTAGACTGCGAACTGGGCATCTAAATTATTGTACTCAGAATTGTTGTTGAATATTAATAATAAAGCCCTCATCTGTTGCACTGGTTTTCCCAAGTTGGGCTTTTCTGGGGACAATTATCCAAAAATAATTGTGTCGAAAGTATTGTGTGTGTGTGTGTTGGAATTTCTTAGTTTCCAGTATTTTATTTTCCGCGACATTTTTATGGTGAAAATTGTAGCTATGATTTTATTCGTTATTTGTCGTAGTAAATAAATTGCATAATTAATTTTTGAGTTAGAAGAATAATTTCGAGTAGCTACAATAGAGAAAATTTCACATGGTATCAAAGATTAAGTGATCAGTCGGGAAGCTCAGTAGCGAAGAGGAAAATTTCACTGCTCAGACAGAGAAGAAGGCCAAAATTTTCAGAGGCAGCGCATTCCATCGACAGGCAGGTCGCGCTGCTAGGGCAGCAGTTCGATTTCAATTGAAGGGAGACAGGAAAATCAAATTGCCCAGATTGGTGATTCGAGCAGTCAAAGGGAGCAGTTGTAAGTCAGATTTTCGCTGACCAGAATCTTGGTTAGACGTAGAGGGTTTTGCTGCAGGCTGCAGAAGCAAAATCGTGTCGAGTGGAAAAGAGGAATAACACACTAATTTTTTTCTACTATAGCCATAGACAGAAGTAACATTCAAGAGACTTCAGATTTGTCTTCCAAATTGGAAGACAAATTTGCTTACTTAGTAGGATCAGCTTCACAGGTAGTCTGGCATATAGGCAGTGGAGCATCATCTCACATTACAGGGGTTAGAGAATATTTCTCTAGCTACAAAGAGGAGTAGATAGACTTCCAAATCACTATGGGAAATAGAATGAAATGTACTCCAGTAGGGAGAGGTACCATAGATTTTCAGGGGGAGTCAAGAGCAAGCACCAATGCTACAGATGTATTGCATGTGCCAGGGTTGGGTATGAATCTAATTTCAGTATCCCAGTTACAGGATAAGGGGTATGATACTCATTTCATGTGGAAGAAAGTGTATGTTAAACACCTGAGCTGGAAAAAGGTGAGACAGATTGGAGTTTGAAGTAACAGGTTATACCGGTTACAAATTGATTCTTTAATGGCACTGATATGCAGTGACAGTAGCAGTGGGAAGGAGCTGAATGAGTTATGGCACAAGAGAATGGGACATCTACACCATGGAGCACTCAGGATGCTCAAAGAAACCATAACAAGGGTTCCTGAACTTAGCACTGAACACGATGATGTGTGCAGAGGATGCGTACTTAAGAAGTATGCTAAGGAGGCATTTCCAAGAAGTGGCATCGAGTTGATGGCGTGTTAGGACTTATACACTCAGATATTTGCGGCCCCATGTCCACTAGAGATCTCAGCGGTGCCGAATATTTCGTCACCTTTATTAATGATCATTCCAAGAAAACCTAGATCTACTTACCAATGATGAGTTCTTCGATCATT
The DNA here is from genome assembly GCA_000404065.3 of Pinus taeda. Lineage (NCBI taxonomy): Eukaryota > Viridiplantae > Streptophyta > Pinopsida > Pinales > Pinaceae > Pinus > Pinus taeda. Next base: position 63,759 of record APFE031622401.1, read on the forward strand.
TCAGAGAGTTTAAAGCTCTCATGGAGAATGCGACAAGGAAGAAGATCAAGATGATTTGCTCAGATAATGGTGGAGAATATATTGATAAATACTTCACATATTCTTGTGCGAAGGAAAGCATCAAGAGAGAATGGACAACTCCATATAATCCACAGCAGAATGGTGTAGCGAAGCGGAAAAACAAAACCATTGTTGGCGCTGCAAAGGCTATGTTATATGACCAAGATCTACCCAGATTTATGTGGGCAGAAGCATGTAACACAACATTGTGGACTCCTCATAGAGCATTGGGGAAGAAAACCCCATAAGGAGTCTTCATAAGGAAGAAGCCAGAAATTAGCCATCTCAGGATTTTTGGTAGTGTTGCTTATTGTTACGTGCCAAATGATAAAAGGACCAAACTGGATCAGACTGTTGAGAAGGGGTTCTTCGTTGGATACAACGAAACCTCAAAGGCATTCAGAATCTACATTCCTAGCAATAGGAAGATAATAGTAAGGCGAGACGTGAAGTTCATGGAGGATCGACCTTTCAGGAGGTCTCGTGAGATGTCTGCAGTTGATCAGAATCAGTTACAAGAAGCTCCTTTAGTCTAGCAGCAGGGGCAGCCACAGGGAAAACCAGCGGGACATGGAGGAGGATAGTCATAAGGGTCGAGTGTTGTGACTAGCACCAGTATTTCCTCAGGTGTAGGAAATTCGGGGAGTTCTCAATAGATGGAGCAGCAAAGACAGGATGAGGAGGAGCTGGCAGAACCTCCCATGACTAGTGGTTGAGCCAGCAAATAGGTTCGTTAGACATTGAGAGATGCATAGGAGTTCATTGGATCTCCTAGGACAAGCAAGAGATAGCGTAGACAACCTAACCGATACCAAGATTTGGTGGCTTAGGTTGCAAAACCTTCCAACTTTCAGAAGGCCGCACAACATCAGGTGTGGATAGATGCCATGGTAGAACAATATAGCTCTATCATGACAAATGATGTTCGGGAGGTAGTGCCTAGGCCAAACGACAAATCAATTGTAGGTTCAAGATGGATCTATAAGATCAAGTATACAGCAGACGGAAGTGTAGAAAAGTACAAGGTTAGGTTCGTGGAAAATGGGTATGTGCAGAAGGAAGAGATAGATTATGAGGAGACCTTCACCCCGATTCCCAGATACACTTCTATTTAGTCAGTTATATCTCTAGCAGCTCAAATGGGTTGTCAAATTCACCAGATGGACATCAAGACAACCTTCTTGAACGGGGTGATAGAGGAAGAAGTGTACATAGAACAGCCAGAGGGCTTTGAGACTCATGAGAGGTGCACACATGTATGCAAATTGAAGAAAGCTCTATACGAACTCAAGCAGGCTCCCAGGGCTTGGTATGGTAGAATTGACACCTACTTGCAACAGATGGGGTTCGTCAAGAGTGACATAGATCCCAACTTTTACTATTTGATGGTAGAGGATGAGCCACTCATTATGGTTTCGTATGTGGATGATCTCTTTTCGACAGGATCATCAAGGCTCATAGAGGACTGCAAGAGGAATCTAGCAACAAAATTTGACATGAAGGATTTGGGGTTGATGCACTATTTCCTAAGATTAGAGGTGTGGCAGAAGGATGGGTAGATCTTTCTTGGGCAAGGAAAATACGCTACAAATATGAAAAGGTTCAGAATGCAGGACTACAGACCCATGTCTACGCCAATGATTACCAACTGGAAAAAGATAAACGCATCAGATGACAAGGATGTTGACCCCAGCTTGTATAGATAGCTCATTGGGTCTCTCATGTATTTGGTCAACACTAGGCCAAATATTTGCTTCGCAGTCAATACCCTTAGTCAGTTCATGGTGGAACTGAAAAGAGTACATTGGGCAGCAGCAACGCATATTCTGAGGTATATTCGAGGCACAGTTGAGTATGGGTTGAAATATACTCGAGAGGATGATGTCGGACTTTGTCGATACACAAATGCAGATTGGACAGGCAGTTCAGTGGATAGGAAAAGTACCTTTGGGTACTGCTTCAGTGTTGGATAAGGGATGGTTTCTTTTTGTAGCAGGAAGCAGAAGTCTGTAGCACTGAGCTCTGCAGAAGTAGAGTATATGATAGCCAGCACAGCTACGTGCGAAGCTATATGGCTTTGAAAGCTGCTAGTAAGCTTGTTCAGGCAGAGGATGGAGGTGACCAATGTCTATTGTGATAATCAGATTTGCATAAATCTCTTTGAGAATCTAGTGTTTCATGACAGGACAAAGCACATAAATATTCGGTGTCACTTCATCAGAGATTGTGTATAGCGAGGAGCAGTCCAACTACATTATGTTCCCACAGAAGAGCAGGTTGCATATATGCTCACAAAACCAATGTTGCATTAATCGTTATCGGGATAATATCGGTGCAAGGAAAAAATCGGAAAAAAATCGTAATTATCGGGAAATAATCAGAAATAATCAGGAAAAAATCATTTGGTACAAAAATATTCAGTTTTTTTCATTTTTTTCAACTTTTTTAATATCTAAACAATCTACAACATAAAATAAATACATTGACACATAAATATGATAAAAGAACTAATATATAAGATGTTTAATATCATTTCTAGTGCTAAAATCACACATAACATTGAATCATGCCCTGAATAGTAAGTCTTGACTCCTGAGTCCCAACTCAGCCTCAAAATATCAACAAAAAATATAATAATGTATCTCATCATGTCATAATGTCATATACAATAAAACGAAAAAAATAACTAAAGTCTAATCCTATTGATTTCCTTTGCCCCTCTTGCGAGAAAATGGCACAGCTTTCCCTTTCCCTCTAGATGTAGATGTTGGTGCTGGTGGAGTTCGCAGTGGAGTCTGTTGTGCTCTAGAAGCTGAAGAACTAGAAGTAGGAGCTATAGGAGGTAGACCACGTCCTCTACTGGTGGCAAGGGTAGCCCGAACAGGTGGTGTCACCTGGAAACATTACAATCTCCCAATCCTGAAATCCTGAAAAAATGATAAGTCTGCTGGATTTTGAATGAAATCTAAAATTCTACTTTCTCCATATGAAATCCAATGAGGCCGAAACCACTCTCAAACATCCTGAGTCATTTCATTGTAATGTTAAAAATTTAAGTAAAAGGATGAAAATGAAGATTAAGGAGAATGTCACTTTTACTTTAAGAATTTAACATCACCATGAATAGCATATCAATACTAGGGCCTAGACTTGATCATTACACTGCCCCACTCAAAAATTATTTGTTTCTTTCAAAAACAATTGCATTTCAAACATTTAGCATCCCTTATAAAACCGCGTTGCCCCGACCCTCGGTGATAAATTGGGAAAAAATTGCGTATAAAAAAAATGCGAGTATTACTCGCGATAATATCGGCTTCGGGAAAAAATCGCAATTTTAACAACACTGCACAAAACCTCTAGGGAGAGCTAAGTTCATCTATTTCAAAGAACAGATGGGTATGGTAGAGAACCCTTTTCAGTAGCAGGCTATTTTGGATGTTGCAAATGATGTAGTTGCAGCAGCAACAAATGAGAGGGAGTTGCAGTGTTGGCAGCAGTATGGCAGGGTCAGCGGCAACACAAATGCAGCACATATCAGAGTTGCGCATTGGTTGGTGGGAAGAATGGTCAAACATTACTAGTGTGACAGGAGATGAGGCAAAGACAGGGTGTTTCTACAGGGTGTGTAGTAGCACTATAACACATTCCTCACTAAGAGGGAGTGTTAGTTTTTGTAGCATCAGATGTGTTCTAGCCATGAAATTTTGTGGAGAGGCTAGAATACATGAGATCTCCAAAACCCATAAATATTTTCTAGAAATTCTGCCTAGAAGTGTCTCAACTAGAATATTAACAGTTTTTTAAATATTTCCTAAGTCTAAATTTAGGGAATATGGTTAATTAATCAGTATTAATTGAAATAAGGCGTGAATCATCTAGAAACTCAAACAAATCGATCTAGGAATGATCCTAGCCATTGATTAAGTTTTAATCTTGGTCGTTGGTGCTCCAACGGTGGATTATAAAAGAAATTCGATGTGGTGATGGAGATCATGCAATGCAGATACTCAGTTGCCCAGGCAGTTCGATTTTCTCAGTAGCAGCAGCTTAGCATAGAAGATAGAGTCAGAGTGTGAGTAGCAGGTGGAAAGGAGAGCAGTAGCATTTTGGGAGGAAGATTTCCAGTTCTCGAAAGAGTCGAAGGAAGGCTGAAATCTCCAAAGGGCTAGCATAGGCTCTGTGCAGAGGGTGATGCAGGAAGCTCAGCACAGAGGCTAGGGAAGTTATTTCAGAGGCAGAAAATAGTTGTGGGGTGAGAAAATTCTCACAATTATTGTTTCCAATACTTTCCTCGGATTGGATTTCCAACTAGGCATCTAAATTATTGTACTCAGAATTGTTGTTGAATATTAGTGATAAAACCCTCATCTGCTGCACCGGTTTTCCCAAGTTGGGTTTTTTCAAGGATAATTGTCCAAAAATAACTGTGTCGAAATTATTTTGTGTGCACTAGAATTTCTTAGTTTCCAGTTTTTTATTTTCCACAGCATTTTTATGGTGAAAATTGCAACTGTGATTTTATTCGTTATTTGTCGTAGCAAATAAACTACATAATTAATTTTTTGAGTTAGAAGGATAATTTCTAATAGCTGCAATAGAGAAAATTTCACAAAAAAATGGTTTATTGACATGACTTAATATAGATGAGCAGTATTGGAATTTTGACATGATGCTTGATAGATCATAGATATGCCTTGACTTATGGATTGATTGAATTCAGTGATAACAAATTAGGGTTTTGATTTGATAACTAATGATTTGCCTTGATGATAGAGTTATGTGGGCATAGTGACTTTCAATAGTGATTATGTATTAGCATCATTGGCTTTCACACATTGGTTGAAGTATAAACAATTGTGATTTAGTATGTAGTGGTCTCTCAAATGAATGCATGAAACTTATTGACTTATTCTTTATGTATAATGACAAAAATAATTCATATTATATGAATGGCCTGATGGAGTTTGGTATTGCTTAATAACAATTTGTTGACAGAACTATAGATGAAGTCAAAACTTTGTATTTGGATGTTAGCTATGTTACCCACTACCTGTGGGTAGTATGGATAAGAGAAAATTTTCTCCTAGATGGTCCTTAGCCAGCAGCCAACAACCCCTTGCAGCCACCAGATAGCTCGATGTGCCACTATCTCCGCCACCCGAGCCAATCATGTGATCCCTCGCCCATCTGTTATGATCGTATGTTTAAAGGTAGCCTCCAAACCCCGAAGGTATGGCTTTTCGTTGGTGTAGTTGAGTGATTTTGCTTATTTATCATGGACACTTTTGGGTATGAATTAGTGGGGGGATTCAGCGGAAAGAGTGGGCTAGGTCTGTACTCTTGTCTCCTTTGCCCGCTTTGGTGGTTAGCCTTGTATCCTGGTCCACTGGGATCTCCTTTACTGGCTATTTGCTTTAGGGCTGGCACTACATGGAAAATCTTGATTTTGGTTGCGTAGTCCCGCTTCCCGATACCATATACATCACTTCCCTCCACTCTTAACCCCATTAATCACTTTTCCCATCCGAGTCCACAAAGGGATAGCCTCCCCCTCCCCTTGTCCACACTTTGGGTTGGGCATGGAACGATGCCCCAGAGATTGATGCAGCTAAAAAGAAAAGAACAACCATAATTTGGCCACTCTCAACAAGAAATGTACCACAAAATGCAAAAGATGGTTGAGACATATAAATTTAGCACGTGAGCAAAATCCAAACATGAGCTCTACTCATTTATGGCCATCATCCTGGTTCCTATGGGCCCTAGATGAGCCCCCTTCACATTAAGAAACCCATGATTGTCCCAACCCCTGGTGGGAAATGAACTGCCCTACCTTAAGTGGGGTTATCTATTGCTATATCCTACACATCGTACTCTCATCCCCTGGAGCCCCGAGCAGTTATGAAGAAAAATCAATCAAAGGAAAAAGGCATATGAAGAAGGATGGAAAAACAAAGGTCGAGTAACTCATGTACCACGATTAAAACGATTTTCTCCCTCTTACACTCATATACCTAAGTGTAGGCTTCCCTCATTATAGCTACCCTTGTACCATGACATGTGACCTAGAGCCTCCCCCTGATCCCCACTCCATTCCATCATTATATCACATGCCACCTACCCATTAATGGATGTACCATGGACATGTCACCCCCTTTAAACGTTGAAACCACCTAATAAGATCCTTGGTTAACCCCCTTATTGATCTTGGAGACACATGTACATGCCAAAGCCCACTATGGAAGGGAAAGCCACCTTGAAATGTCCAATTGATTCCATGATTTGTAAGCTCTTTTACTTGATTACTCTAATTATTTGTTGTAGTGAAGGGCAAGGGGACGCATTAGATCTTATGTAGGATTGCAAGT
>APFE031622403.1:0-18008 GCA_000404065.3 Pinus taeda
AAAATATGAGAATGTAGAATATATACCCAGAAATCTTTCAATGCCTTCACAAGTGCAAGGGCTTTCTTCTCAATGATGTTGCATTTTAAGGCTGCATCTCTTATAGCTCTGTTGAAGAATGCAATGGGTCTTTCATGATCATCTCTTTTCTGCAATAACACAGCTGCCATGGTGTGTTCCGAAGCAAATGAAAACAATATAAAATCCTGAGTGTAGTTCGGGCTGACTAGAACTGGAGCTGAGGAAAAATCCAATTTGACCAAATTGAAATATTTTACACCCTCCTCCGTCCATTTCACTTGGCTGTCCTTCCTAAGCATGTTTGTCATCTCTCTTAGGTGTTCAATAAGATTAGGTACAAAGCGGTGTAGAAAATTCATTTTACCATTGAAAGATTGTATCTCTTTCTTATTCCGGGGCAGATCGATTTGCTGAATTGCTTGCACAGGTGCTGGGTCAATACGAATGCCATATTTTGAGATAATGTGCCCGAGTAGTTTTCCTTCCTCCATGGCGAACAAGCTCTTCTTCGAATTCAGTGACAAGCCATATTTTCTCCACTTTTGGAAGACAGTTTTTAGATGCTACATGTGCTCTTCATCAGATTTGGAAAATGCCATCAAATCATCCAGGTACACAACCAAAAAGACATCCTTCTCATTTGCAAAAGCCAAGTCCATTGCACGCTGAAATGTGGCACCTGCGTTCTTCAAACCAAAAGGCATTTTAGCGTAATGAAAGGTTCCCCATGGAGTGGTGAACTCTGTCTTGTCTCGGTCATATTCATGGACATAAACTTGGTTATATCCGGAATAACCATCAACTAGTGACATACGATATGCTCCCACTACTCGCTGAAGTATATAGTCCATTTTGGGCAGTGGATAGTTGTCTTTCAATGAAACTTTATTGAGATTTCTAAAATCAATGCATAAGTGAATCTCACTTGTCTTCTTCTGGAAGGGCACCAAATTAGAGATCCAATCTGAAAATCTGATGGGAACAATGATCCCTAATTTGTACAACCCGTTTATCTCCTTTTCAATAGATGGCAGCAACTTTGGATTTAGCCTTCTCAATTTATGTCTGAATGGTTTTTGATTGGGCTTGATGGGTATAGTGTTTTGAATTATGTTGGTATCATATGTCTTTAAGTCAGAATAATCCCAAGAAAACACATCTGCAAATGAAGACAACAAATTGATATATTTGTCCTTGATCTTTGGTGGCAATGATTTGGACAATTTTACCAATTTAGGATTAGCACCTGTTCCGATATTGACCTCTTCCACACCCTTATCTGTTGGCTGCAACGTTGGCTTGTGGGCTACATCATCTTGATCAAAGAGTTCTTCTAAAGGTATCAAGCCTTTAGGAATAATGTTATTCTTCAGCTGCAACACGTCCATTTCATTGATTTGCACCTCATCTGTACCATTACCTTTACCATCGTCATTTTCTACATCAATTGAGGTCTCTTTGAACTTGCCTTTGTTTTGCAGAAAATCATCAATCTCCTCATCATCTTGGAAAACTTTCCAATATCTCTGATTGTCTGGAACGATTGGACGATGCTTGACATGGATTTCAAATTTATTACTAGAGTTCATTGGGATCTTCAAACTACCTGCTGCCTTAGCAAGAGCATCAACAATAATATTTTGTATACGAGGCACACATGTCAAGGTGTATTCTGAAAATAATTTTAGAATATCTAGAATTGCATTACGGTAAGCTCGCATCTGAGGATGCTTTGCTTGATATTCGCCTTTGACCTGCTTAATTACCAATTCAGAGTCGTCATATACTGAAATCCTCTTAGCATTCAACTTCCTTAGAATCTTTAGACTGACAATCAGGGCTTCATACTCAGCTTCATTGTTTGAACACTCAAAAGCCAACTTGTAAGAGCATACTCACACGTTACTAGGGAATTTTTTCGGGGCGGAGAAAGGACTGCGTACCCAAATTCCAATTCCAACGCCATCATTTCCAACTGCTCCATTGAAATCCATGGTCCACAAACCTTCTTCCTCCTCTTGCAAGTGTTGAAAATCTGTTTGCTGTGCTTGGTCTGCTTGCTATCCATTACGTTCAGCTGATCGCTCAATGGTGCTCTGCTGTTCTTGTTCTTCTTTCTTTAAAACTCCTCTGAAATTTTCTGTTATCTCTGGAATATCATCTGCTTCTACTAAATGACTATCGATATCATTGATCTCTAAATCTGTGTGTACATAATTAATTGGATGATTTATTGGTTTCTCCTTGCTTGTAATCATGTATTTCATTTTTTGTTCCCGATACAATTTCCTCATTTAGCCAAACACCAGAATCGTTGCATAGGAGAAATCTAGTTGTAGTGTCCCTTTCAATTTAGCTACCCAAGACCTGGAAAGAAGCATGCCAAACCTAGGAGGAATATCTGCTACAACAACATCTATCAAAACATTCTTCATTGGGAGCTGATCTAGACTCACAACTAAGTCTTTGATGAGTCTTATACATCTTACTCTGCTGGAATCAAATGAATAGAGATCATGGTATTGCCGGGTGATGTCTAGACCCAGTTTATCCATGATAGCCTTGGCCATGAGATTGTGAGAAGCTCCGAAATCAAACATGGCGTTATGTAACACAAAATCATGCAATCTTAAACTGATATAAAAAGGTGGCACATCACTATTAGGAGACTCACCATTCGATGCTGGCCCAAAAATAATTTCAGGTTGATCATCTTTGACATTCACCATGTCGGACATTGGGTTCAAATTCAACATTTTAGATACTTGCCCTCTATAACTGCTGTTCCTAATTATTTCAGTCAAGGGCATAGATACCTTTAATTTAGAAATCTCATTCTCTAAATTAAAAGTGAGAATCTTTTCTACCTCTTTGACTGGGATTTCTTTCCTTTCCTTTTCTTTCGATGCAACTTGTTGATGTGATTGTTCTGCTGATGGTGATTTGCTGCTCTCCGGATCAACCGCCTCCTTTCCTTTCCTTTGTGTAACTGATGAATCATTCTCTGATGCCTCAACATCCTTCCTTTTCTGAATTGGTTTGACCGGGACATCTCTGTTTCTAAGTGAATATCATTGCTGTTGGGTGGACAGAGCATTCATATAGCCTCTTTGGTACTCATCTGATTCTTCCTCTAAGACGGTATCATTTGCTAGAATGAAATCTACGTCTTTGTGTACAGCCGAACTTACTGCATACTCCTCATCCTCAGTGAGATAAATAGGCAAATCATCAGGAGTAAAGAGGTGGTTTTCTTCACCTATTATATTCCCGTCCTCATTTGACTCTGGTCCATGCACAAAATTTTGCTGCAAAGGTGGCTGTACTGACTGCTCTTGGGCTCACTGATCTCTCTGTGTTATTCTATATTATGGTTGTTATTGACCACGGAAGTTAGGATTTCTAACTTGTGGCTCAAGTTTGTCAAGTTCACCCTTTCAAGCATCTACTCTACCTTCCGAAGTAGTTGATCTACCGAGGAAGATTCTTCTTTTACGGTGACCTTCTTTTCTGCCTTTGATCTAGCTCTCTTGGTAAGGAGATTTGCTTCAACGCTGACCGCTATCTTCTACATGTCTTCCGTTATGGCAGGTTCTATTTCTCTTAATTGATAAGCCATGTCAGCATCAAAACCATCTGGGAACTTCACCATGGCTAGTCCCACAGGTGGCCTTAGATGATCTGGAATTTCGTTATAAATTGAATTGAATCTAATGCAATAGTCTTGGATTGACTCACCATCGTTTCTTTTGATTTGCTCATATTTAGCCAGAATTTGAAGAGGATTCTTTTTCACTTCCCAGCGGTTTAAAAATTGTCTTTGTAGGTCAGCCAAGGTAGCGATGCATGCAACCGGCAAACCTTTGAACCATTTCCTCACTTCACCTGCAAATGTCTGTACAAAGAGTCTCATTGCCACATTCTTCGCATCAATCTCATGAAGTTCATAAAAATTTTCCATTCTGTCCACATGTTGCTGAGCAGTAATGCTGTTAGGTGTGCCATCAAAAAACGAGATTTTTCTTTGATAATCTGCGAGCATATCATCTAAAACTTGAGGCAGAACAAGAGGTGCAAAATGGGCAGCCATCACTCTTGGTGGATTTGGCCTCGGAGGTGTTGGAGGAGTGTGCACAGTTTGTAAGGGACTAGCAATTGGAATTTGAAGCTGAGCTATAACGTAGTTATCAATCGACTCGTTATCCCTTTCCATCTCCATGTCTACAAGAAACTGTGGATTGTGGACAGTAGAGTCAACCGCCCTTTCGGACTTGGTTTCAAACAATGATAGTTCAAACTGCTCATCAAAATCTAGCTCTTCGAGATACTCAAAAATGTCGGGGCATGAATGGGATTTGAACACAGGAGATATATAGCTCCCTTGACGATGAATTCTTGAAATCAAATTGGGATTTTCGTAGATGTGCGGAGGATATGGATTTGTATTAGCCCTGGTATATCTTCTAGAAGCCAGCGTGCTATTGAGAAAAATCAAAGGACACAACCAACTCACTTAGCCTATCAAATCCTAAACTTATCATCTGGAAGCTTAGAATTATCAAGAAGTAAGGGGATTGATTTCGGTCCCCAGCAGAGTCACCACTATGTTAGCACCTAAATCCGCCTTAGGCTGAAGGAAGGAAAAATTCAGGGTAACCACAAACCACGCTTAGTCTGGTAGCTAGCCCTACCAGAACAGGAGAGGGCTCTCTCCGTGTCACGCTCAGTGAATAAGTAAACGAAACGCTCTGAGATGACTTACAATGAAATATTGATCTTAGGCTAGTAAGTAAATATGGATACAAGAAGCAATCTTTTATGAATGACTGAGTTTCTGGGATGGTATGGGACCAAATGACAACAATGAACAGAGAATTTAATACAAAGGCACAGATTACTCCGTGAGTCAAGACAGGTGGAAAGTCTAGCAATTTAGTTTGAAATAACGCGAAATGGAGAGATTTCTTAGGAGAGTGAAAAGGACATAAGTACATGAATCCTTTTCAACAGAAGAAAGAATGCTGAACATGAAATTTTCCCACAGGCAGAGGAATAAAAATGATTTCTACCTTATCTAACTTAGAAAATTTCACTGGAAATGAATATGAAATGAATTGTGAAACATAACGAAATACACATGAAACATAAGAGACACATTTGCTACGCTCACAACCACATGAATCTCATGAAACGGAGCCGCTGCCTTTCATTAATCCTCTGTCAAAATATACAATAAAGAAACAGAGTTTCTTTCCCACAGTCTCCCAGAAATTACAATCCAACCAACCCTTTGCAAATAGTTTGCATACAATAAATAGACCATGCTATGAGGAGATAGAACGGCCAAGAGTTGGGGCGTTTCTCAAATCATTACAAAATGGAGATGGAAAGCCAACCATTAGCTACAGGTGCAACGTTACAGAGATGACAAATGGCTTGGGTGACCGTTTGCCTTTCTTTGTTACTTGGATAGAGGCCAAACTCTTTAAACTTTGCCTTAATTGCCAAAAAAAGTGAAGTGTAGATGAGCGGGCCCACTTGGAGGAAGTCGCGAATCAAAATTTCGCGAAACGGAGGTGAATTTGGCCCTTCTCTATATGCGCCGCGCCCAATTCTATATGTGCCGCGCCACTTTGGAGGCTGTTTTGAGGTACCTGCAAGAGTCCAAAATGTGCCCAAGTGTGCTTGTTGGAAAGCCTGGCCTGTCTACTTTCCAACCCAAGTGGAATTTCTGAATTGGGTGCTCCTTTGTCCCTCCAAATCTTCATTCTCCCAAGACTGCTTCCTGTGTGTCAAAATAGGGGTAGAGAGGTCATTTTTTGAGTGTTTTTGACCTCCTGGAGACTCAAATCATGCCCAAATTTCTTGTCCAAGCACCAGTAGTCGTTATTTTTCATGTTGAATCCAAAAATGCAAGCCATTTGTCATTTGGAGCTCCCAATCCTAAGCGCCGCGCCAGTGGCGCGACGCAGAGGGAGAAAAAACTTGTGTTGTGACCAAAATTTTGCCATGTGACCAAAATTGCCCCAAATTTCTTGAAATTTGGGCTGGAGGTTCTCTAAGAGGCACTATGTTGGGCCATAGAGGCTTTAGCCAAGATTCGAAGCTGATCTTGCTCTTTTTTCCTTTTTTGCCTCTTTGTTGCTTTGCTCAATTTTGCCTTCAAGCTCCTTATCCGAGCCTTCGAACTCATGTTCCGTGCCTTGTAATGATAAACCATCTGCCTCAGTATGGTTTTGTCCCTGTCGGCCTTATCCAGTAGTCTCTCAAGGTGGATGTTGATGCGCTCGAGCCAAGACTCACGGTCATTGTTAATCTCTTGCTCCAAGGGAGTGAGCTCGATCCTCCTATGCTGGGCAGCATGGCGATTCTCACAGATTCTTTTTAGCTCCATGATCTCATGCTGGTCCTCAAGCTCTTTGTTCCTCTGCTCCAAATACTTGATGACCCATTTCGCCCTCTCCAAATTGAGTGACAAGTCCTGGATCTCTGTTTTCTGCTCCTGGATGATCATCCTAAGTTTGGCACTCTCCACATATGCATCATCATCCTGAATGAGGATGAAGTCGGCCTCCTGTTCACCTGATGGCCTCTAATCATGCATGGGCCTCTTGCCCTTGTCTTGTACTTGTGTTGTTAATGTCGGAAGCGAGGCCCCTTCCATCCCGGGTGGAGATAACACTCACTTTGTTGCTGCAAACAAGTACCTACTGCCTCTCTGATATGTAACGAATACTGGCATAGTAGTGGTCTCATGGCGCTCATACTGATGAGAAGGACCACCTATCTCATGCTCCACCTCTGATAATACCTGTGAAGTGATGAAGAGGTCATGGGAGATGAAGTCCTCCCAAGCAATGCCCTGCAATCCCAACTGATGATCCACCAAAATCCGGATAAGAGCAAAGTGATAAACACTGTTAAGTTGCTGCTGAGGGGTTTTATGCTACATGAAGGTGTTCATCCTCTCTATATTCCTGCAAATGAAAAATGGGAGGTTCATCATCTGCACCCTGGTAAAGTGCATGAGAAACCTGATGTGATAGGCATATAGATGAGAGAACCTCCCCTCATAGCTGAAGTACTTCATGATCAATTTCATGAGCGGAGAATATTCATCTTTCAAATATTTGAATGGAAAGACTCTTGTGAGTTACCTCAAGAATCTGGCCTTAATGTAAGGCTCATAGTGTTGCCTATCCACCTTCTTTTTCTTGTGCCACTGTTCTCCAACATTCGGTATGCCGGTTGCCACTGAGATAGTTTCGGGTGTCAATGTGAAGGTGACCCCAGCCAAGATAGACTGACCTCCATGTAGATGAAGCAGAAAAAGACGGGCCAACTCATGATGAACTCTAACATTAGCCACCCTTTGACAAAATTCAAAACATGATAGATGCTGGAAACATGACATGGCAAGAGGGCAGGCCTACAATTCAGTGAGCGTAGTTGGATCATCCCTAACATGTTTCCCACTCTTCTGATGTCTCTTGGGAGCCTGTTCTTCTGAGGATGAATCACTTTGTGTCTCCATCTCATACTTTGATGAATGTTCGGATGCCATGACTGTTGTGTGTACTGTACTTGGGCTGCCCTTTGATGATGGTGTGAAACTAGGTGTTGTTGTGATATTTGCCACCAAGGGGGACAATGAAAAAAATGGGGTATTAGGAGGGGAGTAATATGATGGAAATATGGGTTATGGGGAGAAGTTTGTTTAGGGATATGTAGGGGGTTTGGGTATTTGATAAGGTAGGGTTTTGGGGTGTTATGTTGACAAATAAGAGGAGGGGATGGGGAATAGGGTTTGGTAGTGTTTTAGGGTAGGGATAATAGGAAAAATGAGAAAGGGGGGATAGGGAAAAATGGCAAGCAAGGGAAAAATGAGGGGTGAAAATGAAACCTTGGCATCAACACCACAATTATGCAACCCTAGCAACAATGTCATTTGGTGTTTTCTTGTGGTTGGTTTTATGAGTTTTGTTGCAATTATACATAGCCATGAACCACCATAACATTCATAAAATTTGATGAGCAAGACATGATATAGAGCCTACCTGTTGATTTGAGGGGTTTCACAAGCAACTTGAGGCAATTGGGCACGATTTCGGGCCTTTGTGGGTGTGCGCCGCGCGCCAAACCCAGTGCGCCGCGCGCCAAACGCAGTGCGCCGCGCCCTGTGTGTGCACCACGCCCGTAGAAATTTTGCATTGTGGTGTGGCTCTGTGTGCACTGTGCTCTGTGTGTGCATCGTGCCCCTTTGTTTGTGCGCCGCGCTTTGGAAAACGACTCCCACTCACTCCTAAACACACACTTTTCTCTCCTAATCACTTTGCAACGTTTCTCTATGACCTTGATTTGCACAATGACCTTGTTTGCTTGTGGAAACCTCTATTTAAAGACTTTGAAGTCATGGGTTTAATTTTTTCTTCTCCAAAAACCCATTTTGCTAATGTTATGTTTTGACACTTTTCACTGATTTAATGCAACACTGAATTTTGCTTTTCCCTTTGAAATTTTAGCTCAAATGATGAATTTTTTGGCACTCTTTGTAGGGATTACATGATAGGGCATTTGGCCATGGAAGCCATGACTGCACCTGAAGAAATCAACTAATGGATTTTTTGAAAATTTTATCACAAATGACGCTGTTTGACTTTTCTTCAAAACATAGTTTTGAAGAACAGTCGAAGTCTATCAACATGACGATGAAATTCTCTGAATCATAACTTTGTAAGGGCCTCACTTTAGCCTGCATGGATTTATTGGACATGGTTGAAGACCAAATTGATTAATCCCTAGACCTAATGATCGAAAATGACTTTTGTCCATTAAAGGACCAGACTTTGACTGTCATGGACTTTAGTGATCATTGACAAAAGACCTAAGCCAGTAGGAGCCAAACCTGAGGGGAAATGACTAGCATGACCTTTTCCGTCAGATTATGGCATGCCCCTATCAGAATGCAGCTGGGTAAATGGAGCGGGACTCCTAAAAATGAAATGCAGAAAGAGTTTTGATCTCTGACAGAGGAATGACAAGACCGACTCTAACAGGTCCTAATCCTTCTTTCTATTGATAAAGCTTTTCAATATTTTTCCCCTATGTTTGTGTAATATGTCAATGCATTCATATGTTTATCATACTTTTGATTCTATGTTATTTATGAATTATGGATCATTATGCTTTGACGGGTCTTTGTTTCTGTGATTACATAGGTACTCTCCAAGCGTGTTAAGTACGGGGAGGAGTAGCGAGATTAGTCAAAGGAGAGAGGGATCAAGCGAGGAATCAAGTGGAAGTTGTAGGTTGGTTCCTTATAATATTTCTCTTATCTGTCGTTCATAGGAAAAATAGTGGATTGTTTTAACTGTTGTTTCTAGGTTAGCTACCAAACCTAGAGGGTTAGCATTTCTTGGAAATACTAATTTTCCTGAAAAAAACAACATAGGGCTTGCTCATGAAATCTATATAGCTTTCTTGGTGTGTAGCTAGCCGACTGACTTGTGGGTTGGCTAGGAAAATTGTGCAATTTTATGAGGGAGACAGGGACGGGCACTGGGTGTATGTCCGACCTGTCTGCGCAATTTTCTTAGTCAGCAGTATGGACATGGTCTGCAGCCTTTGCGCAATTTTTGAGGGGAGTCAATCCCAGGGGACTGCCCGATCAAACTCTCTGGTTGATCAACAGGAGGGTTGATTAATCATCTTGTGGGAAATGCATCTTGAAATTGCTTACTGGGTACTTTTGTGCTGTTCTGGGTGATGGTTGGTCGAGTCGATGGTGGGGTGAAGGTCCAAATTTTAGAGGGTGATCTGGTCGTCACAACTTCAAAAAAACAACTAAGTGTGTGAGCGAGTGAAAATGTACATACATGACCTTTCAAACACACTCACATGACTTGACGAAAAGACACCTCAAACCATCAAGACAGGCATGTTCAACATGACTGACTGACGGTGCAAGCAACAAGCACGATGCTTGTGATAGATCATTGAATGACCGCGACGAGACTTACGCGACAGTGCATACAACTTCATGTGTGAATGCGACGGATGCTTTCATAGTGAACACAACATGTACACACGAAGTGAAGACCTTGTGCATGACCAGAACATGGTCACAAGCATGACATAACAATAAACATGCAGAAGACGACAGTTGGTCAAACAAGTGAAAAAGAAGCATGATATGTAAAAGCAATACATAAAGTGACTTTTCACGTTTGTGCACATGCATGTTACTGAGGAAAGGATGATATGATAATGACAAGTAGTCCTGCAAACTCAACTAAGAGGTGTAATTCGAAAGATGTTCTGTACTTACCATACTTACCATCTAGATGATCACGCATTCAATGGAGTTTGCATGCGGTCCTGATCTTTTCCATTACTCGGTTCCTTGGTCCTTCTCCTCAACTCCTTGGAAGCGATTTCAACATGTCACCTTTTTTTGTAGTCACTAAGAGGTAGGTCTACACAATTTTAGCAGACAATGGTTTTTGCTGGGATGAGGCCTTAGGCGGCTCGTTTGTGCAATTTTTGCATGCAAGGCTGACAAGATAACTTCGAAAGCACTATGCAGTTTTGAGGCTCAAAGCACTGCTACGGGACATGTGTCTCGGGAGGACACCTTTGCACAATTTCTAAGTGCCGTGTTGATGGACTGCTTTGCACATTTTTGGAGAGTAGTGCTGGTTGGGGCCTCTGTGCGCTGTGGGGTTTCAACAGGCAAGGGAGGAAGCTTGATGGTTGCAAAAACAAAGCACATAGTTCTAGGAAGCTGGATCAGGCTAGGTTGCTTTGGAAAATGGAAAACATTGATAGGACTTGACTGTGATTGCACACAGACATGTAGACCATCCATAATACGTAATACATACTTTTCTTGATGCAACAAACTTCATGACGTGAGTGTGTGAGGTGAGTGTGAAACATGTCTATGTTATGACAACCACTCATATGCACACAATTCCCTTGAATCAAGACAACATTCCCTTTTCATGAGGGACAACAACCGCTATACCTGAAAATGACATATGCTACAAAAATATGTTGAAAATAGCAACAAGAAATGCTAAATATATAAGTGCTAAAAATAGCATTTTGGGATACATTCCAATTTTAGTTAGTCCTTGAACTAAAATTGAGAATTAAAATTCGAATTTGATCTTAGCAGCTGTTTGAAAAATAATTAATTAATTCATATTGATTTATTTAGTTGAAGAAAATCAAACATGAAGTCTATGTTAATACATGCAATAGTTTCCCCTTTGATTGAGGAAGTTATTCCTTGATTAAGGAGATCAGGATGAGTTGTACTTTGAGTTGTAATTAGTTAGCTCAGTTAACTGAGTTAAGTCCAGTTAGATTAGTTCCAACAGTTTGTGGAACTGGTTGTGAGTTCAGTTAGTTAATGCATGCATGCATGTAATCGCTGCACTTCAGATAACTGAATATTCTCTCATAAATAACTCATGCATGTCAGTTCAATTAGAGACCCACTTGAGATCAGATGATGGGATAGTGTACTATCAGTTGTAGGAATATTCCATTGAGGATATCTCTTGCATGGAGAAGGAATTCATTCCTTGGAGATTGCGCAGTTACTTCTGAGTTTGGTGAGTTGTGTGAGAGGTAAATTCACATAGGTGGCAGCCAGAGGATGTTGGCATTATGGCACAGGTTTGGCGCTATGGCACTGGTGTTGTCCTTGATGGCAACTCATTTTGGTGACAGATCACAGTTCAGGCACTCAGAAAGAAGAAAAATACATATACGCAGGTTCACTTTGACGAAGCCGTGTATACACGCGGGATGGACATTCCCAAGGCGCGTATGCGTATACACGCAATTTCATGCAAGGAAAAGAACGTACATGTGGGAAAACTTGTTTCTGGTCCATGGTATTTAATCCTTGGTATTTGAACCTATGGTTTTGGGCCATGGTATCTCGTCATAAGTGTTGATCCCAAGTATTGGGTCCATGGTATTGAATTGTTATGGTTTTGGACCATGGTATTGTGAAAGGCCTAAGGCTATAAAAGAGGAAGGAGATCATTTGGTAAGGGATGATCTGAATTATTGTATATCAGAAAAAGTGCTAGACCTGGAATACAATGATTGGGTTATGGTGCAGATCTGGATCTGAAGGAAGAATGAACTTGAGCGCAAGGAGAAGGATAAGTTATTTTGATGGGTCAAAATCTTAAGGCTTGAATGATAGTATCTTTGTATGATTTTGATCTGTTCTGTATGGCGCGTGCTTGATCTATAAATCTGGTTATCTGGGTAAACTAATATCTGAAAATTTGAAAGGGTAAATTATCTTTATAGATCTGTACGCAGGTTTAGTGAAGCGAAGGTGCATATACACGCAGGTTCTATAAGTCGAAAGTGCGTATACGCAGGTTGATCTTAACACAGAGGCGTATGCACGCAAGTTTTTGAATATCGAAGTAGCGTACATCTCATAATTTATGTTCTTGCTGCTTCTGTTGATTATTGCAGTGATCTGGGTTTAGAATTTGAGGTGTGATTACAATTACTGTGATCTGGGTACAGTTGACAGAGAAGTGTTTATTTTGATTCAGTCTTAACTGGTGAAAAGGTGATTGGTTGATGCAAAAATTCTTGATATTTGACTAATGTTATTTGTGGATCCAGTCTGAAAATTTATGAAACGTGGTCCCTGGAAGAAACATAAGGTTTTAGCCTTCTGCAGGTAGCAGCCTGCGTACTAGCATCTCAACTAGTACAAGAACTAAGGGGGTTGTAGCTCCCTTCCAGGAGAAGCTAGAAAAAGAGAGAGGGTTGTAGCTCTCTGCAGGTAGTGGCCTGTGTACTGGTAAAGGACTGCACCAGTATAGAATCATTGTAAAAAGAAGTTTCTAATTAAAATAAGATAGAGACGAATTGCAGCAGGTGGTTTTCACCCACATTGGGTTTCCACCTTATATCTTGTGTTCTTGTGTGTGGTTGTCTACTGATCTGTTTTACTGTTGCTGGTAATTGTTTATATGCATAACTTAATGATCAACATCTGTAGAATAAAGTAATTGTAAATCTGCATTATATACACAGGTTTCCTTATCTGAAGTTGCGTATATACGTGGGTTCATATAACCAAAGTAGCGTATATGTTCTGGGTCTGAAAAAGAAAGTAATTGATCAGATAATATTGATTCACCCCCCCTCTCAGTATTATTTCCAACAGAGGACCCAGGAGAAACTGCGCAAGGAAGTAGGAGGCTTGGAGGACTGGAGGAAGGAATATGTTGTGTCTATTCAGTCTATGAGTAGCATTGAGGGATTGTACTGAGAGCTGGATAGCTTGTGAGCTAAAGCTTTGTGTAATACATACATATTTCCACTTGTATGATAATACAGAGATCGGGGTTTTTAGCTGAGGCTTTCCCCAGAGTATTCTTCTGTGTTCATGCTTGTTTCTTCTTCATCTGTTATATGTCTTCTATTTGATCTTGCTCAAAATTGATTTAGCTTCCGTAAGTTTGTTTGTAGAAGTAGATCTAGTATTTTTGCTTTAGTATATTGGATTATCAGGTGATCTATCGCGGGAATTTCTCAATGGTATCGGAGCAAAGGCGATCAAAGCAAAGAACAATATACAAAGAAGGGAGAAGTTTGAAGGTTGAAGTCCCTGATTATAGAATTTGAATTCTTATCACATCTCAGATTTCACCTATGGAGTTCAACGGTTTGAGACTCGAGTATGCCCTTGATGGCAGCTCGAATTATATAGTTTGGAAGGATCACATGGAAGCGGTATTAAAGGACAATGGTTTGAAGGACTCCATTGATCAAGAAGTCCCCAAGCCAGTAGCAGCTAATGCCCAATAATTGGTGGAATGGAAGAAATGTGTGACTAGATAGAGGAGGATTCTTTTGGAGGGAGTTCGAGACCACATAGTCTGGAGTCTCCATGGGAAGGAGACACCATTTTCAATGTGGAAAACATTGAAGGATCTATATTAGAAAAACAATGATTAGAGGAAGCTGGCGCTGAAAGACAAGCTTCAGAAAATCAAGTGTGAAAAGGGCGACACGATCTCTACATATATGAATAAGCTCACCACCTGCAGGGATGAGCTTGGAAGTGTAGGGATCACGACATCTGATGATAACATGGTGAGTCTTCCTCTCCTTGGTCTTCCTAAGAGCTGGCATAGCTACCAAGACTTGGTAAATGGAAGAGAGAAACTGCCAGATTGGGAACGACTTTGGTCGGATATGATGCAGGAGGAGATAAGGAGAAGCACCAAAGATGGATCTTCATCAAAGCAAGATGATGAAGAAAATCTAGCCTTAGCAAGTAAGGTGAGGAAAGGGAAAGTGAAGGCATCCCATTCCAAATCCAGTTCTTCCCATGGTGGGAAGAAGATTGACAAATTGAAAGTGAGATGCTTCCATTGTCATGAGGTGGGCCATTATGCTACGAATTGTCCACAGAAGAAATCCAAGAAGGGATCCTCGAAGGGATCAGATGGTGAGGCACTGGCCTCACAGTTTGAATTGTATTTCACCCTCATCACATGTATGGTTTCATCGATGGTGGGGTGTGTTTGGTACTTGGATAGCGGAGTTTCATTCCACATGATCGGTGACAAGAATCTTTTCAGTAGCTTGGAGGAGAAGGACCTCCAGATGCACATCGAGATGGGCGATGATGGAAAGTACCGTGTTTCAGGTGAAGGTACAATTTTGTTTCAGAGGGAGCATGGAGCTCCTCTCACCCCGACTGATGTAAAGTATGTGCCTGGTCTGAAGAAGAATATTATGTCTGTCGCTATGCTGGAAGACAAAGGCTATGATGTAGTCTTTAGTAAAGGAAAGGCATTCCAGAGGCATATCGACATTGGACAGACCAAGAGGATTGGGATTCAAGTAAAGAATCTCTACAAGCTGGAGGTAGATGACTGTGCTGCATTGAGTTCCAAAGTAGAGTTGGTGTAGAGCCAAGATGTTGGCAAGCCATGGCATAGAAGATTGTGCCAGTTGCACCATGGGGCCTTGAAGACCATGCAACAGATTTCTACTGTACTTCCCAAGGGAAAACTGGAGCAAATGGATACATGCAAAGGTTGTACCTTGGGTAAGTATGCGAAATCTTCCTTTTAGGATCGAGATAGTAGAGCTGGAGTAATCTTGGAGCGAGTTCATACAGATGTGGACCATTCTCTACAACCTCCATCGCTAAACAAAGGTACTATGTTATTTTTATTGATGATTTTTCTCGTAGATGTTGGATCTACTTCATGCAGAAGAAGGATCAAACCTTCTCAAGGTTTTGTGAGTTCAAATCC
This sequence comes from Pinus taeda, assembly GCA_000404065.3. NCBI lineage: Eukaryota > Viridiplantae > Streptophyta > Pinopsida > Pinales > Pinaceae > Pinus > Pinus taeda. Next base: position 15,345 of record APFE031622403.1, read on the forward strand.
TTGGCAGAGAAAGAATCTGGAAAGAAAATAAGGGCCTTGCATAGTGACAATGGTGGAGAGTATTCTCCCAACAGTTTAAGGACTTTTGTGTAGTAGAACGAATTAAATGGGAGTTGACGACACCCCATAACCCACAGCAGAATGGGGTGCCTGAAAGGAAGAATAGATCGATTGTGGGAGCAGCTTAGGTGATGTTGCATGACCAAAGCTTACCACTTCATTTGTGGGATGAGGTATGCAAAACAACACTATACTTGCAGAATAAAAGCCCACGTTGTATACTAGGAATGAAGACACTAGTGCAGGACTTTTCCGGGAAGAGGCCAGATGTCAGTCACTTCAGGATCTTTGGATGATCGGTTTACTGCCATGTGATCAAAGATGCTAGGAAGAAGTTAGATCCAATAGCTGAGTTGGGGATACTTGTGGGGTACATTGATACTCCCCACAACTATCGGGTGTTCTTGCCTACCAGTCAGAGAAAGTGGTACACAAAGATTTGAAGTTCGACGAGAAGAAAGCCATGCGATTATCACTTGAGAGGGAGCTCAAGTTGCATGAAGAGGACCAACTTTTAGTTCATAAGGAGGAGGAGCCTTAGACTGATGCAGAGTAGCCGCATGCAGAGGATTCGGGAGTGGAGACATCCACTCATGCAGAGTCTTCCAGAGATGGGCGGAAACACTCAAGGGAAGTTGACAGGTTGATGCTAGATGCGAGAGAGAATGTGGGACAACCATCTTCTCAGCGCAGATAGAGCAGGTCACTCGAGTGGTACACTGGTTACATGGCCTTGGTTGGGGAGTGTGTAGAGACTGAACCTTCTTCTTTTGAGGAAGCAGTGTAGCAACTAGTCTCGATTGATGTAATGGTGGAGGAGTACGACTCCATCGTTCAGAACTATGTTTGGGATGCTGTCCCAAGACTGGAGGACAAGTCAGTGGTGAGTTCCCGATAGATTTACAAGGTAAAGCAGGTAGCTGCTGGCAGTGTTGAGAAATATAAGGCAAGGTTTGTTGCCTGTGGCTTCTCACAGGTCGAGGGGATTGACTACGATGATACTTTTACTCCTGCAACAAGGTACTCATCTATTAGATCGATGTTGGCACTATCAGCTTAGATGGGTTGGAAGATCCATCAGATGGATGTGAAGACTGCGTTCCTCAATGGGAAGATTGAGAAAGAGGTGTACATTGAGCAGCCGAAAGGATTTTAGACCTTCGATCGTGAGTCACATGTGTGCCGACTCAAGAGAGCTTTGTATGGGCTGAAGTAAGCACCTCGTGTTTGGTACACCAGGATTGACAACTATGTCACCGGGTTGGGCTTCACAAAGAGTGAAGTAGATGCGAACCTTTACCACATCATGGTAGAAGGCAAGCCATTGATCATTGTTATTTATGTTGATGATTTGATATTGAAAGGTGATGATTAGTTGATTAAGTCTTGCAAGGAGGAACTTGTAAGAGAGTTCAAGATGAAAGACATGGGTCTTATGCACTACTTTCTAGGCATGGAAGTGTGGCAGAAGGATGGGGAAGTGTTTGTGTCTCAAGGCAAGTATGCCAATGAGATACTTAGGCGATTCCGCATTGAGAAGTGCAAGCCCATGCAGACTCCTCTAGCTGGTAACCGGAGGAAGGAGGATCCTACTTCAGGTGAGGTAGTAGCTGCTACTGTTTATCAACAGCTTTTGGGTTCATTGATGTATCTAGTGAACACACGACCAGATTTATGCTTTTCAGAGAACCAGCTGAGTCAAGCTATGGTTCATCCTACCAAGATGTTTTGGAAGGCAACGAAGCATGTGCTAAGATACCTTACAGGCACATCTCAGTATGAGTTGTGGTACAAATGGACAAAGGGAGTTAATATTCAGGGCTTCATAGATGCAGATTGGGTAGGGAGTCCATCAGATCGAAAGAGAACTTCAGGAGGAATCTTCAACTTTAGTTTAGCTACAGTTCCTTGGTACATCAGGAAACAAAGGTCAGTTGCACTTAGCTCAGCAGAGGCTAAATACATAGCTACCAGTCAGGCAGCATGTGAGGCCATTTGGATGCGGAAGATTCTAGTTGGATTGTTTGGTCAGAGGATGGATCCAACTGTGATCTATTGTGATAATCAGAGTTGTATCAAAAATCTTTGAGAATCCAGTATTTCATGACAGGTCTAAGCACATTGATATCCAATATCATCATCTTCAAAACTGTGTGGTGAAGAGGATCATGTTGTTGTTGTATGTTTCAACCGAGGAATAGGATGCAGATATTTTGACTAAGGCATTGTCAAAATGAAAGTTCGAGTTCCACAGAGACAGGATTGGGGTGATAGATAATCCCTTTCTTGTTGAGAGGGAGTGTTGAAAATAGAAACATGAAATGCTAAATATAGAAGTGCTAAAAGTAACATTGATATAAATAGCATTTCGGGATACATTCCAATTTTAGTTAGTCCTTGAACTAAAATTAAGAATTAAAATTCGAATTTGATTTTAGCAAATGTTTGAAAAATAATTAATTAATTCTTCTTGAATTAATTAGTTGAAGAAAATCAAACATGAAGTCTATGTGAAGACATGTAACAATTTCCCCTTTGATTGAGGAAGTTATCCCTTGATTAAGGAGATCAGGATGAGTTGTAATTAGTTAGCTCAGTTAATTG